>JAGFVP010000430.1:0-18116 GCA_021031095.1 Bathelium albidoporum
GCGCCGCACCCCTTCCTTCTCCCTCCGCACCTCCCACGCAGCAAACACACCACCGCCTCCACCACCCTCCCCTGCATCCACGCCCGCGCCCCACGCCCGTCGTCCACACCCCTCACAGCGCCCACCAGCTCCAACACCGACGCGCGGCCGCCAACCGCGCTGACGCTCCTCGTGTAGGCGCGCAACGCTGCCGAAGACGTCAGCGTCGAGGAGCTGCGTCGTGAGCGCGAGCAAGGTCGACTCGAAGGCGTAGGCGGCGAAGATGTCCGTGAGGATGAGGCGCAGGTCGGCGAGCGTCGGAGAGGTGGCGGCGGCGCGGGCGAGGAAGGCCGTGAGGATGTGCAGGAAGGAGGTGGATGCTTCTTGGGGCCGGCGGGAGGTGGATTGGGAGCGGGATCGAGAGGGGCGCGGAGAGGATTTGCGGGCGACGGAAGGCCGTTGGGACTTGGAGGTGGATGGGGTGGCGAAGGTGGCGAGCAGTGCGGTGAATGTGTGTTGGGTGGTGTTTCTGAGGCTGAGGATGATTTTGTTGGTGTCGAGAGTAGTCTTGGAATCGATTCGATGGGCGGAGGCAGAAACATGCTGGGTGACTGCAAAGACAGCATCAAGAAGGTCGAGCCACAGCTTTTCATCGAATGTAAGGTCCTCCTCTCGGATTTGTAGGTTTGCTTCCCTTTCAATCGTTGCTGGTCTCTTGCTTAGTTTGGTCTGCCCTTGACACAGCCAGATCCCAACTTTGGCGTATTTCTCAACATCTTCAAATAGATCTCTCGCAGCCTCTTCGGTATTGTCTACATCGGGAGTCTCTGGCGCCGCATCGACGAGTCCAGTGAGTGCTACATCTAACGTACTGAGGTGCTTTATCAAGCGGTCCATTGCATCACGCACTAGACCATCGCGAGCCATGAGCACAACGGCAGCATCGATAACTCCGCTTCGTTCCATCTCAGGTAGGACACTGCTAAGTCGGAGATCTCCAGATCTGAGCTGTGTGACATAATCTGCGACGTGAGCTGAATCGTATCTGCACATTAGCTGTACATAGTGCTCGATCAGCTCAGACGAGACTGTTGGAGTGCCAGAGATAAATTGATCAGTATCAGTCACACCTGTTTCAAGCAACGTTTGCAGAAAGCTGTATTGGTCTTGCGAATCATCCAACGCATCCAGTACAGCATGCACCATCTGAGGAGCACAGTCTCGGATGGTCCCAGCAGCCTTCGCCGTATCGATGGCTACCAAGTCCTTGGCGTGATCAACGATGACCTCTTCAACCTCTTGTCTTTGCTTCTTTGTGATTCCAGCATTAGATCTCAGACAGTCACCAATGCAACTAAACACAGCATCGCGATCTTCTGCATCCTCGAAATAAGTCCTCAGAAGGCTAGCAAGTTCCCCTTCTGATTTGTAGATGGACTTTAGGATCCGATAGAACCCAGCTCTCTGAAAGAGCGGAACAAGCGATTTGAGATCCGAAGGGTGGTAGACAGAGAGCAGGTACTCCACGCTGAGCTGGCAATCAGCTGCAGAATCTAGGCTTGGGTAATGGCATAGACCGACGAGAATGTTATGAAGTTGAGACCCAGAAAGCAAGATGAACTGAGGAAACTTGGGCATGTTGCGTGCTATAAACATATTGAGAAAGACGGTGTCTTGAACAGAGTATTCTGCTTGATTCATTATCTTCAGCAAAACGCTAACGATATACTGTCGAGTCACGGAGGGACCAGAATCATCTTCTTGATAGCCCGTTGAATGACCATCGCGCCCATTTGTCAGCTGTTCATGGCTGCCGTTCAGGAAGCTGTCCTCAAATGCTTCATTTAGCATGCTCATGAAGCTGCCAGTGTCGAAGTGAAGGAGGAGCCGAAGGTAAGGAAAACTAGGTTCCGATTCTTCTTTATTTGTAGTACGTATTATTTTACCTCCCGCTTTTGGCCATCTGGTCACTTTTGAGGAAAATAAAAAATTATACAGGTCCGTTTGTGCTCTTGCAGCGTCGATTTCGGAAAGATAACCACCTCCCGGATATATTCGCCCAGCGAGAGTGAAGGCTAGGTATGGAAAGACTTTCATGGCAGACTCTTGATATATCGAATCCGTATCACCAGGGTGCTCTTGGTCGTTGATTTGGACGAATTGGATCAGCGAGAGAAGTTCGACCAATGGAGTGACGTAGTCACCCACGGCTTGGTTCCAGAGATGAATGAGAGCATCATAGAGGTTGTGTTGTTTGAATAAAGTGGCCGCAGAATCAATATCCAAGGTAGTGGCATCAAGCCGACAGATCATCTCTTCTAGCCTGGCATCTTGGCCAATCAGAGTAAAGTGGGTGATCAGGTCCTTGAACAAAATGGGCGGCAGCGTTGATACCTGCCCTTCTAGTATTGCCGGTTCTAGAGCCTCAAGAAGGATAGATTCGCCAGAGGCCTCCTCGTATTGTTCATAGATATCCGTCAAGAGGAACTCCAATTCGTCCATGTTGATGCAAGCTTGCAGGCTTTCCACGGTCAACTGTTGGAGCTGTCTCCGTGTCGAGTTGTCTGCTTCATCCGGTTCAAAGCGCCCCAGTTGATACGTCGTCGAGGCAGATATCATATCCAGGAGCTTCTCTTGCACCATTGAATGTCTTGAAACATCGTCTTCTGGCAGACCCACGGTCAGCCTATCCGCATCTCCAGTGTAATATAATGTGGCAAGAGATATCGCGCCAATAAAGTCACCCTCTTCCATCAGCGCCATCACTCTATCCGCCCAATTCGATAGAGTACCGATAGATATGTCATTGAATCCAAGTAAAAATAGGCGCCCCTTGTATGCTCGAAAACTCATGTAGAATGCATCTGCAACAACGCCATGCAACGAAACATCGTCCTCGTCGAGATTATCCACGACGGACTGCAACTGCTGAGAAAATAAATCATGGTGATAAATGTGTTTGTACAAGAGATCAAATGAATCGGTAACCCGAAGGCTTGCGTCTTCCAAGATCAAGAGCCGTTGACTAATAGTCAAAATGCCGAGTACCGATCTACTGAGCCACTGCACTGCAACGATCGCCTCCTCGCTTTTCCACCGACTTCGTGGCTGGAAGTGTAATGATGGCGGCTTTTCTTTCTCAGATTCATCAGTTTTCTCCGTATCTTCTACATCTAAGATGGTAAGGACGTTCGACCAGCAGTACACTAATTTAGTCTGTGAGCGGGCTGTGGGTGGCTCGGCATCTTGCCCTTTCAGCTTGACAGCAGGGAACCATGCAAGACATCCGCTCATAGCGCTGTGTGGAGCGATTTCCTTTGGCCTGGGTGCTTTGTACTGCGTCTGAGCCACTGGTGTTGTAGAAACAATAACAAGCAGATACGGCGTCAGCAACGCAGTCAACCCCATTGAATCCGTTGGACGCTCCACATTGCCGAGTGGCAGAGCAGAGAAGGCCAGCACTGAGCTTGGCCTTCGTGGCTTATCTTCCGGTTGTGATCCTGGTGGGTACCGCCCAAGTATACGAGTTGTCTTGATAGTTCGTGCAACTGGGCCGAGACCTCTCGTTGCGAGGTGCGAAAAAGCCATACCACCATCATCAGCTGAGACCAGCGCGGTATGTCGAGTGCCCAAGAAGCCAACGTGTAGGATCGCACTACCTGAGACGTGACCATCTCCATGGCGCTTGCCCATCAAGGTGCGATCGATGGGCAAAACCTGCAGGAACGGCTTGGCTGGCCGGGCAAGCTCCCACGTGAAAATAGAGCCATTGGTATGTCCGCCAGCGACAGTGGAGTAGTCGGCAGAGATAGCGACAGATGTCACACTGCCACTCTCCGCGGCTACAAATCGTTAGTTGACAGACATAGCAAGAATGAATGGGCGCAGTTTACCTTGCGTGCCAGGTCCAATAATGACTTTGAGAGTCTGCTGATAGTCAAATGCCAAGATGTATCCTTTGGAGGTTCCAATGACCAAAGAAGCTGCGACAGCAAGGCATGTTGGGCGGCCGAAATTACGCTTTCCAACTTCTGAGAAGACTTGACCCGTAATTCTTTTGAGTTTTGACCACCGAACAACCTCCCAAGGTGCTTGGGGAGTATCGTGTTCTGCATCTTTGTCACTTCCGATCCCCGGCAGATTCGATGACAGTGAAGACTGACGAGAGCCAGGTGATAGGAAGGCTGGCGATAGATTGCGAGGTGACTGCAGTGGTGAGGACGATAGCCGTGATTGGAAGCGCCTATCGAAAGGCAGCAAAGAGCCCGAAGCAGTTCGAGATGGCGTTGCGCGGGATACTGGAACACTGCTACCTGGAGAGGACAGCAGTGAGCCTTGAACAGAGGGAGTATCGTCTGGGATGGACAAAGATTCATTAGGACTTGAGGGAATCCCCGACTCTCCAACCCCCGGTTTGAGGTCATGATTATCATGAACAGTGGCAAAATCGCCAAAGCTTGATTCTTGGTCATCAAAATATCCTGTATTGTTTCCTGGTTCCACGAGCGTGCCGTCATCCTCCTCTAGACCAGACTGCCTAAGATCTTGCTCCCGCGCTAATTCGTCTGCGAGCACATCTTCGTTCTCTCCTCCACCTCCACTGTAGCCAGAAGCGGCGCTCATCTGTCGCTTTCATTCAGTTTCATAGCTTCTGATTCGTTGATTGTTGGAGATAGTCTCAACGCAATCGGAAGAGGGCTAATGATCTGGTGGAGAGCGAGACATCTAGTAGGGGAAGAAGTGGAAGAAATCGACAAGAATTGAGACCACTGGATATCACTCAAGGAGGGAAAGTGAAGTCGAATGGAACCACTAGGATTCAAAGATAAATATCAGTGATTTTGCACCGAGCAGGCGCAACGGCGCATCCTAAATGATTGACCAAGTTGTTGGTACCTATTGACCTGATAGAAAGTAAAGGCGGTATGTTCTGGCAAAATCCAAGCTAGAGGTCTGGCCGCAAATTCATTGACAATTCACAAACCTGCTCGTCAAAATTGCCACTCGTCGACATGTCCACAATCGGCCCGGAGTTACCACCGCATCTACTAACAAAGAGAAAACGCCAGGTCGCTGCGCCTGATGCTGTCGAGGAGATAGCCACGTCAAAGCCACCAAATCTGGAATCTGGGGAAAAGCGAAGAAAGGTCATAGGTCCTGCTGCTCCTCCTCGTCCGCTCGATGAACTGCCGACCGAATCTCCGAATTCTAAAGCAAGCGGAAGCGATAGCGATAGCGACGATGACTACGGCCCTGCTCCCTCTACGGCACTACAAAAAGAGGTATGCAAGGTTGGTTCAGTCTTCAACACGAGGCGCTGATACTCACAGACTCATGAAGCGGACATATCTCACGAAGAGAATGATGAGAAGTCTACCGTACAGAACAACACCAAGCGTGACAGCTGGATGATGATTCCCCCAGACGAGGACGGCTTAGCCGCCGCACGAATGGACCCAACCCGAGCACGACCTCGAAAGTTCAATACAGGAAAAGGGAGCAGAGCGCCTAATCATGGCGATGGCATAGACACAAGCTGGACGGAAACACCTGAGGAGAAGCGCAAGAGGCTCGCGGATCAAGTCATGGGAGTCGGGAACCCTACGGCGTCATCTGCGAGAGGCGGCAGCAGTCGACATGGCGAGACAAATAAGAACACAGCCAAAAGAATACAAGAGCATACTGTAATACAATTCGTTCTGTTTCGTCTTTATTTTCAAATAGTGCACCACGTGCTGACGAGCACACAGGAAAAAACCCGCGGCAAGTCTCTTTACGATGAGCATCGGCGGAAAAATGGAACAGAGAAGGATGATGACCCAAGCAAGAGAGCATTCGATAGAGAGAAAGACATAGCCGGTGCGACTAGGATTGGGCATGCACAGCGCAAAGAGATGATGAACCGTGCATCAGGCTTTGGTTCCCGCTTTTCTGGAGGTGGATACTTGTGAATACAGAAAAATCTGTCCCTTGGCAAAGCGGAATCTTGGGGATAGTCAAGCTCACAACCCAGAGTGATTGGTCTTCATTTGCAACTCATTACGGTCGAAATACGAACATCGCTGATTCTTCGCGCGTCATGCTAAATTGCTTGCGCTACCAGATTTGAAGCCTTTTGTGGAATTTCAACCCTTGAGTTTACAATGTTTCTAAGATTCTCGTCTCTCATTTGTCAAATTTCAAAATTGGCGGTCATTTGGGTTGTCGGGCGTTGCAGACTGCGCTGAGACGCGAACTGTTCGGCTTCAGGATGAAGCGCTTCAAGCTCGGGACGTCAACGTTCCAGCACTGCCGCAGAATCAACCAAAAGTCAACCATACCCCCCATTTCTCTGGCTGGCATATGCGCAATCCCTTTCGTTTCTTTCTTATTGATTTAATTTTTGTCTTTGTCTGAGTTGTGAAGACCATGTTCGACGCAAGCAAAATACTCGACCGACGACAGGAGTTCACCTGCGATCCCCGATTCAATGAGGATTGCGATGGCAATATATCTTGGTGGTTCTCTCCGGTAATTCTCGTAATCGCTAAACACTCTGCATTCAACTGACAAGTTATAGACGGCTATTGCAATTAAATGGGCAATTCTTGGAGGATTATTTCTAGCCTTCTTTGCCTACATCTTCATCGGTTACATCCACGCCAGAAGACGAATCAAGAAAAACTTGCCTCCTATGAGATATCACCGAGTATGTTACCTCAGTATTGATGAAGTGCCCATCACGATCTCGTTGAGAGTGCAACTTCTAACCATTTCCTAGTGGATGGTTTCGAGATACACCGACCGACCATCTACCCAAAACCCTCACCCAATCCCTCAACAATACAATCCAACTATGGATCCAAACAGCTACTATGGCAACTTCAATGCTCCCCCAGGTATGCAAATGCCCACCTCTTGGAACTTTGAGAGGTCATTCAAGTAACGGCTGGGATACAGCATACAATTCCGATTCACCACCTTTATACCAGCCATCAAGTAATACGATGAAGCCGGCGCAATCTCAATCTCAGGATCTTGAGATGCAGGGTCCAGCTTCCAGGCAGCAGAATGCATCTGGACCCGCGAATACAGCTGCGAACAAAGTCACGCAGCCGGTGAGAGCACTCTGGACCAAAGGTTCTAGTGCTTTCCAAGGTCTTCGGAGGAAGTAGTGCTTCCAACTTGGATTTTTGTATTTCTGATTTGCCTTCCTTGTACAATATCAAGCATTGGCCATGCATCACACGAAAATCGGTAATAGATGGCAGTTTGCAGGTGTTGGCGCAGGGCTTGTGATTTGACGATGCGGCTGTACTGAATAACAATACGGAATATCTTAAACGACAATAGGGCAGGGTCACCCGACATAATCTATTCACTTATTTCGCTTTCTTCACTTTTTCGCCCAATCCCTTCAAATTTAAGGGCCACTTACCACTCATGCACCCTGACTATATTTTCATTTCTCCTCGCACTTCCTCTCGCTATCCACTACTGCTTACCCTGAACATCAAGTTCTCCATTACATACCATTGAACAGCTTCTGAAACGAGAGCTGTAAGTACAAAAGTTTCTGATCATGTCTACTTGTTGCTTTCAAATTCGGAACGTGCTTCTGCGAAGTTCCGGACGCGATCTGCGCACTTCTATAGTGCTTGGTATAGCAAAGTCAAAGTGGATAAGGCTAATGCTAGAAGTCTGTAGTTCTGTATCCGCACTTTCCAGTGGCGTCATCAATATTCCACTCGGCTGCATTTAAAATCCAGAGACAAAATAACACGCTGCTATTGTTTCCGGCTCGCCCCAAAGTGCACAAGTCGGTCGTAAAGCATCAGCGAAGATGCTGTCCCTTGTCGGTCTCAATCGCGCCCACAAAAAGGCAGCCTCGACCATCGAGCTCGAAAAGTACGCAAGGCTTTTCCTGATAAGCTTTTGCTCAAATGTTTATTGCCATTTTTTCCGCCGATATCAAAGCTAACATCAGAAAACAACAGCTTGTCTCTCGACCAGCATTCGAACAGGGCACAAGCCCCGATACAAAAAGTCCAAGGAGTCAGGATCGCGACCGAAGAATGGACTAAAGTATTTGGTGGCACGACGTATGGATCAGTCAAAGTGCCAAAGAACCACGAAGTCTTCGCCAGCCACGAATACAAATTCCGTGAGAACGCGCTTTCGAGTGCCGTTGGGCTCCCGCTGCTCGTTTACCCCTTGAGAGGCCCAGAAAGCATGAAGATGAAAGTGCTATCTAATCCCGCGGCACTGGCCCTCAATGTAAACGTCAATCCAGAGGACGAGGACATGGGGACGCTTCACCCATTGTACTGCGGAAATGAACGCGAGCAAAGCTCGCAGGACGAGGGCAAAGAGCCCCAGATCCAAGACTACCAAGCAACGATGCTGGTAGTGAGGGCGGATGGCAAAGACCTGAAGCCGCAGCACGTGGATGCCCTCGTCCAATTCGAACGCCTCAAGCTGGAGCCCCTATTCCGTCAACTCAAAAGGGGTGGCTTGACCCGGACGCAAGTGGCGTCGCAGGTGTGCCGCCACAATTTCGAGCAGTTTTTCAACGAGCACACCTCCAATAGAACGGGTAAGATCGGGGCCAACCGGGCCAATTCGTTCCGGAAGAAGCTCCTGGGCGAGAGAATCCGTGCCGTAGAAGCGGAAATGCTGCGGACGGAAGACAAAGAATATGACAGGGGGTGGCTCGATATCAAGAGCCCATTCGATGAGCACGATGATTTCTGAATGGATTTCAGAGCATTTGAGCTAGGGCTATTCAAAGCTCTCAACAGATTTTTTTAATTTTGCAAGGCGTGAAATTTTAAAAGGTATCATGATACTTCTATGAGGAACGTTAGAGCTTGAATTGCTCCAAATACTTCCGTGCACTTTCCAGGCCCTCGTCTATTTTGTCGATGTGAATTCCATTCCCAACACTGATAGGGCCCTTCCCACCAGCTTTGCCTCCAATGACCGAGGACACGGCAGCAGTCCAACCAGAGGCCGATCCTCCTTCCTTGCTGAGACCCTATTCATATTGTCAGATCACGCAAGAGCGTAGGTAATTCCCCTCGACACTTACTGCTGCAACATGACATCCATGGACGACCCTTTCCTCGATCGTATCGGCACCAATGAAGTATACATTCTTGTCGACTTTCTTCTTGCCAATCTCCTTTAGTGCTTCATTGATCGCTTTTGGATGCTGTACCTTCAGAACCAGTGTTGTGCTTTGATCGTTTGTTTTGAAATATTCATTAACGCTCTCGAGAAGCTCCTTGTTCTGCCTTTTCACCGCCGCTTTTTGTTCCTCGAGGATCGATTTCGTAATCTTCGCCATGCGATCTTTAAGTTTTGTCTTGGTGATTGCAGAGATATTAGCTTCGTTGAGTGTAGTTTGCGTCTTCTTGGCAAGATTATCCTTGTCAGGTCCATGTGGCATTTTCTCAAGGCGGTCCAGCTGAGCAGCGTACTCCGAGGCTTGGCGTTGCACGTTGAATGCAGCCTGCCCCGTGAAAGCGATGATACGACGGATGCCTTTCGCAATGCCGCTCTCTTCCACGATGACAAGCTCTTTAATCTCACCAGTTTTGCCGACGTGCGTACCTCCGCAGAACTCAACACTGTACTTGCGCCACTCCGGGTTTTTGACATTCTCGATCAACTTCTCTACGGGGATGCCGACGGAAACAACACGAACAGGATCGGGATATTTCTCGCCGAATACTGCCCGGATGCCCTCGATTTCCTGGGCAGCAGCGAGTGAAACATCCTTTGCAAATACTTCACCATTCCTGCGGATGTATTCTGTACAGATATTCTCTATTTTCTCGAGATCTTTGTCAGCAACGCCAGAACCGTGAGAAAAGTCAAATCGAAGACGGTCGGGTGCAACCAAGGATCCTTTCTGATGTATGCCGTCACCAAGAACTTCTCGCAGACCGTAGTTCAGTACGTGGGTACCGGTATGATTCTTCCGGATTGGATCTCGACGTTCTTCATCAAATTCGCAGATCACCTCGTCTTCGACTGACAAAGTTCCGTATTTGAGGTGTCCAGTATGTAACACGTATCCAGCTTTGACTTTGACGTCATGCACATCAAAATCAGCAGCACCGTCTATGAGGAGTTTACCAGTATCAGCCTCTTGTCCGCCCTGCTCAGCATAGAAATTCGTCCGATCAAGAACAACACCAAACTGCTCTCCTTGTGGTATCTCCGAAGAGCTTTTCGGAAATTCGCCTTGGAAGAACAGTGCCTTTATTTTTGCGGTAATGTCACCCTTCTCAAACTTGGGCATATCATCTGTCGTAGGAACGTCCTTCATGGTCTGGAGCTTTCCGAGAGAGATCGTGTCGAGCTCCACCTTCTTCTCTCCTTCCTTTTTTACTCCCTTGCTGGCCTCTCGAGCCTTTTCTTGTGCTTCTCCAACCTCTGCTTCGTCAATCGTGAGCTTTCTTTCCTCAGCCATGAGCTTCGTCAGATCAACAGGAAATCCGAATGTATCATATAATCGCCAGACGTCTGAGCCGGGTAGTTTGTTTGAACCAGATTGCTGTGCTTGTTGTGCATACTTCTCGAACTGAGCCTCTCCCCGGTCCAAGGACCGAGCGAACGACTTTTCTTCTTGATCTAATATCTCCTTCAACTCGGCTTCCTGTTGTTTGATTTGAGGAAACATATCGCCCATCTGGGCGACAAGTGTAGGGACCAGTCGCGAGAAGAAGTTACCGATCTCTGCATCGAGCTTGTTTCTGGCGTATCGTGCACCTCTCCTGAGAACTCTTCGCACAACGTAACCTTGGCCCGTCGGCCCAGGTACAGCGCCGTCGGTGATTGCGAACGAAAGGGTTCGCACATGGTCTGCAACGACTCTGTATGCAGTATCGATTTGATCGGCATCTTCGTCTCCAAACTTGCCTTGGTATTCTCGCTTTCCGGTGAGCTCCTGAATTGTCTTGAATAGAGGAGTGAAAACATCTGTATCGTAGTTGGACTTTTTGTCTTGCAAGACCGATACTAATCGTTCAAACCCCATGCCTGTGTCTACATGCTGGTTCGGTAGTGGTTTGAGTGACCTATCCGGTTCCCGGTTGTACTGGATAAAGACGTTGTTCCAGATTTCCAGAACATTTGGATCATCTTGGTTCACCAGATCTGCGGCATTTCGGCCTCCTATCCTATCGTAATGGATCTCACTACAGGGACCACAAGGACCTTGCTCACCCATCTCCCAAAAGTTGTCTTTCATGTTGCCAGAGAGTATGTGGTCCTCAGCGACACCGACGGCCTTCCATAGCTCCTTTGCTTCAAGGTCAGGTTCAAGCCCACCAGCTTTGTTACCTTCAAAGTAAGTAACATAGAGTCTGTCGGGCTGGAGGGCAAAGACATTTGTGAGAAGTTCCCATGAAAATTGAATAGCTTCCTTTTTAAAATAGTCGCCAAAGCTCCAGTTACCGAGCATCTCAAAGAAAGTCTACAAGTGCAGTCAGTGAAGGTTGACAGGGAGTTCAGTCTAGTCTAGATTTACATGATGATAGCTATCCTTCCCAACATCGTCCAGATCGTTATGCTTTCCGCCGGCGCGAATGCATTTTTGTGAATTGACTGCACGTTTAAGGCTTGCGAAATCGGATCCTGGATCAGCAGCGCCCAAGAATATGGGCTTAAACTGGTTCATGCCCGCATTCGTGAATAGCAACGTTGGGTCGTTATGAGGGACGACTGATGATGAAGCGACTGCGAAAAAAAAAATCAGAACGAATTGCTTAATAGAAGGTGTCAATGGAATTGTAATACCATATTTATGCCCATTTTTCTTGAAGTAGTCCAAAAACGTGTCGCGGACTTTCGGAGCAGTCCATTCTGACTGTCCATCAGTCACCAAACCCATTATGGGCTGTGATTTTCTGAGTCCAGGCCCCGAAGAAGGCTTTTGAAAGCTCCTATAATTGCTGGAAGAGCCTGGCGACACTATGTTCTGGAATTTGGTGGAACCGATATGATTGCTGGGTTTGGGACGAGCAGTAACGAAGCTTCGAGAAATGTCAAACCATCCCACTTGGTGAGTCCGATTGAAACCCGCAAAACACCAAACCTTCGTCAATACAACCATCAACCTTTGTCTATGCTGTTATGCGAGATGTCTCCTCATACGAGCTGCTTTCGGCACACAATCGTCGACTTCTAAGAGGATTGCGTGAGCCACAGTTGGGAGGTGGAGGGTCCCGGAGGTGATGGACGAGAATGGCCACACGCACGGAGGTTTCTAACCATCGCGGTCTGAAACGACCTGGTGATGACAGTCTCGACAACGAGCAGCGCCTAGCAAAACGTTTTAACTTGCTGAATATTGGTCCGTACCTACATTCCCAAGTCTCTCGTACAGACCTGACAATCACTACAGATAACGATGGCAAGCTCTATATCCCTATCTCTCCCGAGCAACAAGCAGAACCACCACCAATCTCTCAGTCCAACAATGATTTAATGCAGGTCGAGGATACAAAAGACAAAGTCTTCATATATGACTTAGACGCGGAACTGGCGGAAAGTGAGCCAGACGAAGAGCACCTAGTCTTCATTCCCGACATTGAGAGGCACTTCGCAAAAGTTCCCAAACATGTCTTGACAGGCCAGGATGAGGAGGCAAAGAAGGACAATCAGTTGATACTCTACCAAGTACCAACGGCGCTGTCGGTGCCCGAAAACAAAGACAGCGTGCGGAAAGCAATTCTTGAAGCTCGTTCAAGAGCGCAACAGAAGCAGGGTCAGCTGCAGGTAGGATCAACTGGAGATAGATCTGCCGCGATGCAGCAAGACGATGGGTTAAATTCTGCGGTTCCAGGTTTTGTAAATACAAGCACGGTCGAAGTCAATGCGGACGCAATGGACATAGAATAAATCGAAGAACTCAACGCTCGATAATTCATTACTCTTGGCTGCTTGCGTGCAATTAGAGCTACTGCCATACTAGAATGGTCTTCCGTCCCAAGTACACAATGGAACATCCGTATGAGAGTTGCAAGCAGGACTCAGCAAGTAGAAAGATATCGAGAGACTTCACGCAGCAATCTGGGCGTGAGAGGAGCTAATCACGTGATTGCGCGATTACCCGAGCGCGTTCGCGTCGTAAGACCCCTGCGCATCTCACTTAATCCATCTCGTTATACACGAAACTCAGATCAATGGCACTGCAGGCTCAGTCGCCCGCAAGGCACAATGAAATGCTCGGGCGCTTCTTGAAACAGGACCCATCACATCAAAAGTACAAGGATGGAGAGAGTCGGCCCGCAAAACGAAGAAAACGGTCACCGAGTGATGACGTTCGTTCAGAAATCCACTCTAAGAGCACACCCTCGACGCCGCCATTGGGCCCTCGAGAGATTCCGGAGCCTGACCACGATTCAAGTGACGAAGCTTTGGACGATCTAGGATCTACTCAACGTACAGACCTCGAGTCGGCTCTACCAGCAATCGTCACTGATCAGGAGGCTATTGAGGAATATGAAGCACAAAGGGCGGCAGAAAATGCGAAGATTGGGCTTGAGAGGCGCATGGAGAGAGCAGAATGGGTGAGAGGGCGAACTTCGATATATGTCGATGCTTTCAACCTCGCCTTGGATACTGTTCTTGGAGAGGAAAGCCATCTTTTTGATGAGGCAGAAATAAAAGTTTTTGACGACTGGAGGGCATTGACTTATGAAGCACAATACTTGTAAGCTAAGTGGCAAAAGACAGTCTTTATACTAGGTAATGACCAGATTTGGTGTTGACAGATACGTGCGTCTCTTTTTACGGAAAACTTCTGCTTGGCATCGTATTCGAAACCTGGGGTATCACAGCGACATTTCAAACCTGGAGACCCCGATCGAAGAGCTTCGGTCACTCAGAGACTTGCCGGAAACCAGTCAAGAGGTGCAGCAAGCTCCCGGAGAACTGGACGCGCCAGAGGGCACTGGATTGGGGCTGTCTTTCACATTTGCCGATCACTCTGACGAGCACATTAACACTTTGGAAGAAGCCTCGACTTTGTTAAGACTGGATGAGCTGAAAGCCATAGCCAAGGACGTAAAGGCACAAGGCAAAAACAAAAAGGAATTGCTTGTGTCATTGCGGAGAACAAGCGGTAACCAAGCAGGGCTGGGGTTTTTGAAACGGGAAGAAACAGAGGAAAGCGTGCAATCTGACAGTCTTGCAGCTGAAAGCAAGATCAGAGACCCAAGTCCGACCAAGGAAAACAGAGATGCTCACTTTCTCCGGAAGATCATGGCCGAAACCGGACCTTGTATCAGACTTACCGCCGCACCTCTCAAGATATTCGAGAGGGTTCATCTCGTCTTCTATAGGTCAACTGAATGGACGGAAAAATCTCTGACAACAATTATCCTAGCAAGAATCGCTCGAAGAAACTTTCCAGAGTACATTGTATCTCGATCTGCAAACATATTCTCATCGCGTGCCTTGCTCTTGGAGTTTGAAGCATCCGTGCGGACTCAGTTTCGGGTCGATAACATACTTGAGTTCAGCGGTACGCCATCTCGTCAAGGCTTGCAGACAGTGCTTGATATTTTCGAAGAAATTTATCCGCGATGGGTTGTCCTCCTGCAAGAAGAGCAACAAAAAGAAGACAGTGTCTACTCGAGTGGTGAAGGTGCTTATTTACGGCGTCTTTCTCCGGCGTGGATCTACACGCGTATCATCCATAAAGGTGCTGATGTACTAGGCAAATTCAAGCAGCACAAACGGGAGCATGAGGTTCTTACTGAGCTTCTCAACCAGCGACTCTTTCATCCGGCTAGACGCGGTGCCTGGTATCAGCGCAAAGCTCTTCTTGAAGAGCATTACATGAGTAGCTTGTTACTAAACGAAGGTCGGAACGAAGAAGGCCAAAAGAAGCATTGGAAGCAAATTGCCCTTCAAACATGCGAAGATGGAATACAAGACAACCACGTGCACATCATCTTTCACTATGACCTTCAGAAGCGGATCATGAAACTTGAACGCTCTCTGAAGATCGCAAAGCGTCACCAACATGATTTTGGTCATGTCCGACTCGCTAAACCCGTTGAACGCGCTTTCGAAGGCATTCGTATTGAACATTCACCGCCTCCTTCAAGTGTCCCGAAAGGCATTAACTTCAACCCAGCAAAAGATACGAATAACGTTTCCTCAGCATCCAGCCGACGTGGCGCCAAAACCATTTGGCTCGACCCTGCATCCCCCGCAGACTCGCCCACAGAATGCAGTGTTGAAGAAATGTGTCTCTCCAATTACCGTGCGCTCGGCTACCGTGGATACCATTCCGAGGGTGGCATTCTCCGTACCCTCTTTGCTTATCTCTTCTACGACGTCCTCTTCACATACGTCCCCAATGTTTTCCAGACACCCTACCAGACCTGCCCCCTGGACCTGCACAGTGATGCATTCTATCCGAGCCGCCTAAGTGAGGTGAACCAACGGTTGGCGGAGATCAGCAACGGGCAGGGGAAGGGTATCTTGAAGAGGGTGTGGGACGAACACCAGGAGCGGAAGACGTGCGTGGTTGGACTGGATTGGTCTTTTGATATCGACGATCTGTTGGAAATCGTGGACTCGTTTGGAGGCGAAGCCTTGAGCACTTGCTGCAGAGTGCTGGCACAGGAGTACGGGCAGAGAGGGGGTGGCGTACCAGATCTGTTTATGTGGAAAAGAGATGTAGAGCATGACAGGGGTGAAGTCATGTTTGCGGAGGTGAAGAGCGAGAACGATCGACTGAGCGATACGCAAAGGCTTTGGATCCATGTTTTGACAGGGGCAGGGGTGAAGGTGGAGTTGTGTAATGCGGTTGCGAAGGAGGTGAGACATGTCGGGTGAGACTCCAAATCGCGACGAGATACTTGATTAAATACAGCTCTCAATGTTTAGGATGAAACGGCATGCTCCAGAAGATGGTACATGCTATCTAGAATAAGGTGCGTTTTTTGAACGAGAAATATGCTGATCAGGGAGAAAGATGTGGGGACAAATGATGCTCGATCGTGTGGATGTTCCGATACAGTAGGTATACTACCTCAGCAGATCTTCAACGTGACCGCGTAACACTGTATCAATGATTCGTGGCGCTTCCATGTTGTGACAACGCCCTCTTGTAGCTAGGTTCTCCCACTCAAGACGATAGACCACAATACTTGAGGGCCAGATCACAAAGCGGAATTCTCACCGCACAGCTCAGGGTGACATCCAATCTCCACCTGTTCTACGCCACATGCCTCGGCCGACAACTGGCTGCCGCTCGGTTGAAGCAAAAGTACAATAGAAGACAGAGAACTATGTCGCTGATAAGAGTCCCGTACGTCCGAAAACTCCGCTTTTGACCAGCTCTTTGTCAGTGGGTGACAATCTCGCTTCGAATTGTAAACATTTGAGTGAGCTCATTTCTGACGGCTTCGGAAATAAAAACGACCCGGATACCAACGAGATCAGGATTGAAATGGGGAGCACCATTCGACAGTGCGTAACGACGCGTCATTCTACCCCACCCAGGCTCCATCACGATGAAAGGAGTTCTTGATGCTGGCAACTCCAGCCATTCGCTAACAGAACTGTAAGCCCCGCTTAGGCCCTCTAAAATGAGTGGAGCTGATCAGTGTGTGAGACAGGTGTCGATGACTCATTTCTAAATGCTTCTGCATGAGAGGCTAGGTCGATTTTGCTTTCCGCAGCATGTATCGGTTCATTCGTCTTGTCAGCTACTTCATTGGTTGTCTGGAGTACGCAGTTCCACAACACCAGTGAAGAATTGTTGGGAAAGGGCGGGCGTGATCCCGGTTACTTCGTCGTCAGGTCGAGAAGTTCGGAGCAAACTTTCTGCATCGAAGATCTAAATAGTCTCGCTCTAAACGGCTAGAAGACATATCTGAAGTTCCTGTTCTCCCGGTCCGTGAGGTCACCGAAAGCAGTCTCATCCAGGTCCTTTTCTTCGACCTTCCCATATAGTCGGTCGCGACGCCGATTCTCGAGACTGAGCAGGGTGTAGAAGCAGCAGATTACCACCACCTCGATTAGGTGGCTCACAATCATGCTCCAGATGCCCAGTTTATACGTAGGTGCTTGATCCGTCTTGTAGAAAAACGGTCCTGGGATTAGTCAGCGCGAGAAAAGAAAACAAAAAACAAAACAACCGAAGCAATGGAAAGAGGGACGGAAATTTAGAAAGCAAGGAAAACATACCGATGATGTTGCCAGTACAGTAACCCAGGAATAGCACGGCGTTGGTGAAAACTTTCTTCGTATGTCCGGCTGTGTTTGCGGTTGACAGGCTCAAGATCATAACGAACGCAGCGTTGTATGGTCCCGTCAAATAATATCCCCATAGTCTTGCAACTTTATGGTCCAGCCCCACGTATGCCAGCATGAAGGCGCCAGTAATATTTGGACACAACCACAAGAGAATGAAAATACATCTTGTGTTCATCTTCTTCTTCGCACAGGTGTAGTCGTTTAACAACACACACAGCAGAATGCTCAACGCAATCAGCACCCCGTACGGGATCTGCATGAGCGTCGTCACTAACGTGCTGAAGCCAAAGCCCTGGATAATCAGCGTGCCAAAATTCGAGATACCACCATTCGGCACGTTCCCCACCACGCCTAGGATGAAGAACAAGTACGTCTTCGGATCACACACGGCCTCCCTCAGCTGATACAGCTTAAAATGCTTATTCTCCACGCCCGTCTGATTCGCACGCAGCCGCTCCACCGCCACCCGCCGCTCCGCCCACGACAGCCTCTTCGCCGTCACCGGGCTGTCCGGCAGCATGACCAGCATCACCACGCCCCAGCACGTGCACGCCGCGCCGACGATCAGGAACTCGTACCGCCACGACGCCAGCGCGCCCCGGATGTGTCCGATCCCGTAGCCCAGCAGCCCGCCCAGCGCGATCCCGCCCCCGTTCGCCATGTACCATAGTCCCATCCGCACGGGCTGCTGTCGCCGCGTGTACCACATCGATGTGATGAGCATGAAGGCGGGGTCGGAGCAGGCTTCGGCGGCGCCGGAGAGGGCGCGGAGGACGGCGAGGGAGGTGAAGCTCTGTGGAGAGGGGGAAAAGGTGTGCGTCAGTTTAAGTGCTGGGTTGGATGGGGAGTGGGGGAGGATGGGGTGCGGG
>JAGFVP010000431.1:0-18030 GCA_021031095.1 Bathelium albidoporum
GGGTGGGGGTGAGTTTGAGGAGTGGGTGAGGAGGATGGGGAAGAGGGAGGAGGAGGTGTTGGGGGCGAGGGCGGTGATTGTGTTGGATGTGTGGAAGGTGCGTTTTGGTTGTTCCTCCTCTACTTCATTGCGTCTTGTGTCTTGGAGCTGTTTGAAGCTACGTATGGCTGACTTGATTCGGGATGATATAGGTGCAGACGGCCTGTGGATTTGGCGTTCCACTCATTGGAAACGGAACACCCGTAGAGGCCAAGCTATCGGAAGACGGACGGACGCCGTATGAAGACCGTCCGACGCTGGGAGAGTGGGCGGCCAAAAATGTGAGGGCTGGGAAGCTGGAAGAGTATAAGAAGAGTAACAACGCAAGGAGTCTTGACGGTCTTCCAGGGCTGCAATGCGCTAGAAGAGCCGAGGGCCATGCGCTTTGGATAGATCTCTTGGAGGCGAAAGCAAGGCAGGTCATGGCACAAAAAGATGCTCTCATTATGGGCGTACTTATCGGGGTATTGCTAATGGTAGTCACCCGTGCAGCTGCTCATAGCGTGCGAGTCTAGACATTCTCGTTTCTACTTTTCTCTTTGACACGATTAAAATTGCTGATGAAAATAGGCGTTGCATCAGGACTAGCGAGAAAAACGATTGCAGACAAGATTGCATATATTCCGTTCCAGTCATGTGCTTTACATATACTAATTTGTCGATAAGCTCCTAATTTCTTGGTTCGCATTTCGGGCACTTGAACAGTCTCAAGACCATAGGTAGCTCCCCACAGTTTTCTCCCAGTTTCCCCCACATTTACCCCGCAATCACCGGTCAGGGGGAAATCATTTGGAGGCCTCTAAACCCGCAAAAGCATATAACACCTAGACTCCTCTTGGAAGCGGTTTACCTAGAGAAAGACAACAATAGAATCTGAAGCCGGATTTTACCTAAAAACGCTCACAAATATTCCATATGCCTTCAAATAAGCGCCCTATACGAGTTGCTGGTAAGTTCAAATCGTCCCCATCGCTACCGGCTCTAACATGCAGTTTAGGCTGCTCCGGCGCTGCAACTGACCGACGCGACGCTATGCGTGCTCTCGCAGCCAATTGTCCAACTGATCCGATCGATGTCATCGTAGGCGATTGGATGTCTGAGGCAAACATGACAGCTCGCGCCGCCCTCAAAACCGACAGTAATTCGCTCTCACTTCCCGTCTGCCGCTCCACTCTCCCTCTCCTTTCCCAGACCGAGATGATCGAACGTGGTGGCATTGCGCGCCGACACAAAGTCTCATAGATGGCGGCGAAGCCTACGAACCCACCTTCCTCGAGGCCCTCGAACCCGCGTTGCCGCACATTGCCAAACACAAGATCCGGGTTGCGGTCAACGCGGGTGCGTCCGACACGAAGCTCCTGCACGATGTCGTTGTCAAGATGGTGCGTGAAAAAGGGCTCAATTTGGACGTGGCATACATTTCCGGTGACGAGGTTCTCCCCGCGGTGCGTAAAGCGCAGGCAGAAGGGAAGTCACGCTTTGAGAATATTTGCACCGGGGAAGTATTGGGAGATTGGCGCTTTGAACCGATTTACGCACAAGCGTATCTAGGCGGATTGGGGATCGCCAAGGCGTTTGAGATGGGTGCGGATATTGTTGTTTGTGGGCGTGTAAGTGACGCCAGTCCCGTGATCGGTGCTGCAGTCTGGTGGCATGGGTGGAAGAGGAAAGATCTGAACCAATTGGCGAATGCATTCGTGGCTGGACACTTGATTGAATGCTCAAATTACGTCTGTGGCGGTGAGCATCAAGATTGGATACGGAATAGCAGTATACTAACTGAATCTAGGGAACTTTACCGGGTTCAAGTCTTTGGAAGATGAACGTTGGGATGATATTGGATATCCAATTGCAGAAATATCGTCAACCGGTCAGGCAATCATCACCAAAAACAAGGGTTCAGGTGGCGAGGTCTCCGTTGGTACCTGTTCGTCACAGTTGCTTTACGAAATTCAAGGACCATGGTATTTCAATAGCGATGTTACCGCAATACTGGATGGGATCTGGCTTGAGCAGCTTGAGACCGATCGTGTCGCCCTCCGTGGGGTCAAGTCTGCTCCTCCGCCTCCTACGACTAAGGTAGGAATCACTGCAAAGGGAGGCTATCAGGCAGAAGTGCATTGGTTTCTTGTTGGACTTGATATTGATGCCAAGGCACGCATGATGGAAGCTCAAATTCGACGAATGCTCCGCCCGTACTCCGACCGATTCTCCAAGCTGGTGTTCACGAAAAATGGGACTTGTCCACCGGACCCAACCAATCAGAATGCAGCTACTGTCGATTTTCGCGTCTTTGTCCAAGCACCTAAGGAAGAATACATCAGTCCGCAATGCTTTTTGCGACCGTGCATCGATCCTATCATGGAAGGATATCCTGGAGCAACTCCTCACTTGGACTTCCGCCTGGCGTTTCCCAAACCCGTCTACGAGTACTTTGTAACACTGCTACCGCAGGCCGACGTCCAACATAAGTTGCATCTTTCCGATAAGAGGACAATAGGAATCCTACCTCCAACGATAACGAGGATATATCCCGCACAACAGCCTACTCAGCCGGCTACTGCTGGAGAGATACCTTTGCATAGCTTTGGCCGAACTGAGAAGGGACCCTTGGGCTGGGTAGTGCATGCAAGGAGTGGTGACAAAGGCAGCAACTGCAATGTTGGTTTCTGGGTGCGGCACAAGGATGAATGGGATTGGCTCCGGTCGTTGATGGACGTTAACAGAATGCGAGAGTTACTTGCGGAAGAAGATCAGCAAAAAAGAATTGTGAGTACAAATACTTCTTACATGATCGGAGTGCGGTCGATCATAGTTTAGTCTAATTACTTTTAGGATCGCTTTGAGCTTCCGAATATGTACGCTGTCCACTTTCTGCTTCACAATCATCTGGATCGAGGAGTAAGCTGCTCGAGTACCTACGACTTCTTGGGCAAGAATGTTGCCGAGTTCGTAAGGGCGCGGCACGTGGATCTACCGGTCAAATTCTTGAGTAAAGGGAGATTGTAGTTCAACATCCGCCAGCCGGCGCTCCACCAGACCTACTTTCATCTCCCAGAGTTTAGCGCCACCTTATTGTCAGCAAGCAACTCATAATTGATCCGCTGATGCTGAATGTTGAGCTGGCGTGACACGTGACATCACGCGTCTGCAGTCCGTCAAAACGTGCATGCTCTTTCGGAAAAGGCAGGATCGCCCTGACTACGCACCTAACGCCCACTTCTCTTTTGCAACTCCGTCTTCTTTCTCAGTCTTCGCTCTCGTCTCACGTTTATCTCTCTTCAGCTCGCGGGCTAGGCCTAGCAAAGTCGAAGAATCAGATCCTGCTGAACCTCTGCAACGTCATACGAAATTGACTAGAAGTGAGCATTCTTGTTCAAGCCATCTTTCACAAATACCTGACGGCTAACCAAGATTTCATTAGCCATGGATGGGCAACCCGCGCGAGCTTCTTCAGCATTTGACAACACCATGACTGATCTCTCTGACGGCCTTGCTCCTGTCAGAACTGGAACGCACCACGATGCGGCTCTTGGAATCTCAACTGGTACGAGGGGTGCAAACATCTCTCAAGACAACACTAGACTCGGTGCGTTATCCTCTATGCAAGATAGTCAAGACAGAGTCCCTGCAAGAACCAGGCTGCCTTTTCCATTCGAGCTTCGAAAGAAAATTTACGAGCTTCTTTTGCTCTCCAAATATGCTCTCGATGACCCGGACGATGGTAGCCCTCACTCTTATCATTTTCACCCAGCAATTCTCGGTGCAAGCCGCACCACCCATGAAGAAAGTCGGCCAATACTTTACCAATCGAACGTCTTTGTCCTTGTGAGACATTTCGACAATTGCTTTGAGCGCAACGCAATGGGCTATGGCGTTCCCTTCGCCTCGACGAAAAACCTTGACCACTTTCCTGAGCACTGACTGGCTGCAAACTTCACGGGCTCGCCTCACAAACATGCTGGTAGCGAGGGCCCGTGCGAAGATTGCATGAGTGATCCAGAATTGAAAGTTTGTCTACTGCTTGCATAGGACTTTTACTTTCTCTGTCGATTGTTCAAGGCTCTTAGCTTTTCCCGCTGTGGTAAATACACATTCATAACGTCTGCTCGGGACCAGCACCTGAACTATGCCACCGTCTCCATGGTCTGTTTCGCAATGCCATCGTTGTCATGCAAACCTGTCATGGATTTGAGGCAATGATGAGCCATGGTTTTCACTTCGCCGCAATCTTGGAGTCGAAGAAAGGCGATTACCAAATGGCGTACCGGCTCATGGATGATGCAGTAAGGGACCTCCCCCAAAACCCCGACCTACAGGCCGACATGAGGGTTTTAAAGGCGTTCTGTAATTGTTACTGTCCCTGCGAAAAGGTGAGCACTTTGTCCCAGCATTCCAGTCTGTCCCCAAAAACCTGACAGAAAGTAGCATGGTCCTCGGCCATCAGGGCCTCCACCTCCACCGCTTACGTTTGAGAACTCAAGCCTCTCATCTTTGCCAGTAATGAACACGCCCTTCAGGGGTCGTCCACCAACGGGCCTGGTTGGCTGGCAGGATACGGAGCACAGGCTTAAGAAGAAGGAGCTCAAGCGTCTGGGATTAAGTTCTGTACCTTGAGTTGGACTGATGTAGCGGAGCATTGTGCGGTGAACTGTCTGGCTTTTTGCGATCACTCGACACTTCGACATCCACATGATTTGTGTGCTGACGGAGACCCCGGGACTATCTGATGTGATTGAAATCTTCGCTCAAGTGGCTCGACTCAAGAAGTGGGAATTATGGCGCAGGACGCGCTCTGAGGAGGCTACTAATGATTTGACGACAGCTTGAGATTGCGTGTGGATGGCTGCTTTGAGAAAAGGCGCATTCAATCTGTGTACAATTGCTTGATTCCCTCTTCAATACCTGTGGTATGTGGCGGACGAGCTGTCGGCATGAGTGATCATCATAGTTTGATCTAGCATACATTCCAATACACAGGTTACGAATACTACTTGACCTCGAGACACTGACCGGAAAAGACCGATCGCTAGCGCCATGATACATCATCTTGTTAGTATGCGCCCTCCCTTAATGTCCAGCCAGGCATTGGTGACAAGCCAGGCTTGCTGTACCCGGATTTGATCACGCGTTGCGGCTCCAGCTGCAGCCCTCCCACTTTTGCCCCGCTAGCATCAAGCGCCCACAACGTAAGCGCGATATCATTCTTCCCGTTGTGATTCAAAATACCCTCCGGCACAGGAAACACCGTTTGCGGGCCTAAGTTGTTCACGTACTTCCCAAACTGATACCCGTTGACAAAGAGCTGGCAGCGGTAATCTGACCCGCGCTCACTGTCTGCCGCGGAGGTGTTGAACACGAAGCTCATCGGCACATCCCACCCACTCGGGACATTCAGTTCAAAGCTCGTAGCATAGAACCCCACCCCGGCTCCCGCCAGCCCATCCGCCACGGGGCTCGCCACCGCCCAACCCCGGCTCGGCGGGTTCGGCAGATGGTAGCCCTGGCGCTCCGCAAACATCGCGCCCTCGTTGCGTGGTCCGCGTGCTTTGTCCCGGTACTGCTCGCCGCCCAGGTTCCCCGTCATGACCCAGCGCACGGCCTGCGGGTCCACGCCGGCGATGTCGAAGTCGAGGATGCCGCGCGGGAACTTGATCGCGTCGGTGCCGGGCGCTTCCTCGTCCTGGCCCATGTGGTCGATGAGCACGGTGAGGACGTGCTCCGCGGCATCGGCAGGTGACGGGACGGCAGAGGCCGGCACGGTGAGGTTCTGCGCGTAGAACTCGAGGCCGCCGTTGCCGGTCCAGGAGCCGAGGAAGGTGGAGTCCAGCCAGACGGAGTGGGCGAAGCCGACGCCGCCGGTGGTGTTGAGGTAGATGTTGTTGGTCGTAGCGGTGGTGTTTGGGGATGTGGAGAAATGGGCACGGAAGAGGAGGGAGCCGGTGTGGTAGCCGTAATCACTGGCGTAGAGCGAGGTTGGGGTGGTGAGGGTGCGGTTTTCGTTGGAGTAGGTCTGGTTGCAAGCCGTCCAGAGGGCGTCGGAGTAGTTGGATTGGATTTCAGGAAGGCTGTTGATGTATTTCCATTGCAGCGAGGTCAGGTCGGGAACTGTGATATTTGGGGGACTGAAGGCGATGGAGGCCGAGAGTCGCCCAGCTCCGGAATTTTGGGAATGAAGAAGCTCGCCATTGAAGGAGATCTGGTTTACTGGGCGAGGAACTGATATGATCTCAAGGGCCGTAGTGATATTAACATCTCCGCTCAGGCGGAGCTCCTGGCCCACTACATCGGCGCTTCTTAGAAGATACCCAGCTTTGATGATCGCGAGCTGCTTCGACATTGAGGTATAATTGCTGATGGGCGCCGCAGCAGGCAACTCCATTACCCAGTAGTTATAAGCCTCGTTCCGCCACAGCAGATGGACTTCGAGGTTACCGAGTTGGACAACTCTACGTTGCGGCGTGACAGTCCAGTGTAATATTGTATACGAGCCTCGCTGCTGGGTTGTCACGTCCGATCCTTCAGAAACCCGAGCACTTCCCAGAGAAGCGGGGAATGCAGCCTCATGGATCTCGTCGGCACCGCCGTAAAGGACGAGCAGCGTTTTATTTCCAACATTGTGGGTCCAAGAGTACACTTCCGCCGTAGAATAGAGCATGTTAATTCCGCCAACATCGTAGTCGGTGACATGGATCTTAGCGTCTCGCCCAAAGAGGGTCAGAGACCCACCAAGTTGGGGAAGAGTCAGGTTGCCAGCACTTGTTGGGACCTTCAGCTGATATGTTGTGGTGTCATTTGAGGTATAATCCGCGTGTCTTGTAACATAGAAATTGGTCTGGCTGCCATTGCCGAACAGTGGTGTGACACCAATCTCACCGGTCGAAGCGTATGTACCATTGTCCTCGTTGCCCGGAGTCGCTGTGAGATAAGCAGGTGAAACCTTGAAAAAGTTTGACTGAAGCTTCAATTCGCTATACTTTTCCCTCCAGACAAGACGATCTTCGGTAATGGCCGCCCCGTAATCGTAACTGGAGTCGCCGCCGTGGTACCCGAGATTTCCCCAGTTACTCCCGCCATAAGTCTGAGTTGGTTAGTAACAACGTGAATTCGGTATGGCTGTGGTTTAGTTACCATGTAAATATTAAATATTGTTGCGCCAAAGCTATAATTGTTCTTGTATACCACTCTTTCTGCCTGACTGTTTACGAGAATCGCACAATCACTTTGGTTTGCACCTCCCCTGCAGATGATCAGAATAAAAGTAGCTTTGGAGAGGTGAGTGAGCAACTACCATCCACCCCCAGAGCCCCCTTGGAATTCCGCAATTGCAAATGGCGTGGTTGGACTGTTTATCTGATGTGATATCTGCCAAGTCTGTTCGAATCTTGTTGTCGGCCAAGTATAATAATCCCCACCTATCAGCATTAGCAGAGACTCGAACGTGCACCATGAAGAGGTTCGTACAATCGTAACGCAGAGGGTAAGCGTCGATGCCATAAAGATCAACGGCACCTAGTCCAGACCCTGGAGCCCAGTATCCAGCGTTCAGATTATCGTTGACCATAAGCGGAACCACAATTCCCGCATCTCGGAGCTGGTTTTCAGTAAAAGCCATTTCCTCCCGGTTCTGTTGCTCGGGAAACGGGTTTGCGCCAGGCCAAGTGGTGTACTCATTCTCTGGTTGCACCATGATGACGGGTCCGCCGTTGGTGATTTGGGCATCCGCAATAGCCTTTCCCAAGGTCGCGAGGTAATTCTGCGTGGCATTCAGATATTCTGGGCTTGCGGACCGGAGCGTGACATTGAATCTCAGCGTCCAACCAGGAAGACCTCCGGCGGCAGTTTCGGCATTTATATAGGGTCCCGGTCGAGCGAGGAGGTAAATGCCTGCTTCACTTGCAGCCTGGAAGAATTTGTCCAAACTCCAGATCCCATCGGTGACAACGGTGCCTCGGTCGCCTTCCAAAAGACCCCAGTCAGTGTAAAATGATACTCCACTGAATCCCAGAGCTTTGATCTTCTGGAAGACATCGAGCCAGAGATCCGGAACAGGCAGCCTAAATGGGTGGAACTCGCCCGAGAAGAAAAAAATCCGCTCTCCTCGGACGAAAAGAGAATGTTCATCCCATGTCACCTTGTCCATCGAAATGAGCTCCATTTTTGATGCATTCGTTCACCCAAGACGATACTCACAAGATCTTGCAAAGCTTCCCGCTTGTCTACTTTGACCCGAACATTCTGGTGAGGGCCGATGGAAAGAGCGGATACCTGAAATACCCACAAAAGAGCCAAAAGGAAATTGACAAGAGAAGAATACATCATGAAAGCAATCCACAAAACATCGCCAGCTTGCAGATGAACACAGCCAGAGCCATCGTAGCCCGGATGACCCTGGGCGATCTTTATACATCGATATACGCGGCATACTTGCAAGGAAGAGCTTTGATCAGATGTGCCTAAACAGGCTTCGTCCCTTGGACGATGATCCGACCCCTGGGAACGCTGTGGAAAGCGTGGTGGAGAAGCTTAGCGTAGACGTCGGTAGGCAAGCGTCGTGAAGAGTTTGTCCGTGAGAACCCTGCATTCAGGCTAAATTTATCCTTGCGACGACATACTTCCCATATTTTTGTCTGGCTAAGTCTTGTAATTGCATGGCGGCAATAAGTCAAGCCGAGATCGAGGAAGGCCGTCAGAGATGGGGTTTTAGAACGAAGCGATTCGCCACCACGAAAGCCCGTCACGTAATACCAACCTACAGAGTATAGCACAGCGAACAAATTGTATACAAGCAAAAGTTCTCAGAAACGTGCAGAAATTGCAAATTAACAGAAGAAGGTATACATATCTTACCAATCTGGATATCGAGTGCGGACGGCTGACAAGGCCCTGAGTCAAGCTTCCAATATGCAGGTACACTTTAGGATTCTGACATGGAATGGGTCCCCGGATTTGCAGAGCAAGGATTTCGGCGTAGCGCCTCTCGAGTGTCGAGGCGCTTGGTTGGAGCAAGAGCTCTGCTTTATCAACTCCGCTGACTTGACGACCGAAAGCCTGCATACACATCTGGCAGTGCTCAGCAGAGGTTCTTGCTTGGCAGCAATATTCATTGCTAAGAAAGGGACATTGCATTGGATAGGAAAAATACAGTAATTGTACAGTTAGGGCTCTCGAGCCTGGGTATCTTTGCTTCCTCCGAAACATACCAGAGCATGACTCGCAGTCCACTGCCATCGCCGAGAATATTAAAACATTAACCATCGAGAGTTACCACAAAGGCAAATTTCTCGATCCATCGAAGAAGAAGTCGTCAAATCGTCATCCAGCAGACATTGCATCACCGCTTTCACCACATTACTTCCCTCAATCAGGTCGACAAACAGCAACTCAACTATCTCCGACGCTCACTGACTCAACCTTCACTCATAATCCATGTCGTTCGCCTTCCTCTTCCCCTTAGACTGCTTCGAGATCTGCTCAGCTTCTGGCTCCTGCTTGCGGACCCTCTTCGATGAACGTGTGAGCCTGGATCGGGACTTGACATTGCTCCCCACCGAGCGGTCTTCTGCTCCGCTAAGCATGTCAAGACTCGAAGTGGGCGCCCGACCTTCCATAACACCGTCCGTGTAATCGGCATCTTGATCAATACTCGACTTCTTGTCCTTTGCAAATCGTGCATTCTGGAACTTGTGTACCGTCTTTTTACCTGCCCTCATTATTGCACCTTTGTCTTTATTGAGCCTCCGGTTGTCATTCTTACGCTGAAGAACGCAAGTCAGTAATGGCGCACAGGGGAAAGGGGAGAAGGGCTTGCTGACTGTGATCCAGGCATTCGGTGTTGCCACAAGGTAAGAAATCTTGTTTCCATCAACAACATCCTTGCATACAAGCTTGTCAAACTGTGAATGTGTCAGCCAGAATGCAGTCATTTTGGTGAGTCACGGCTTACATAGAGGATCTCCTTGATCCGGTAGAGCCGTTCAGAACAGCGCATGGACATGTCGTGGGGATCTCGCTTATTGATCTCAAGCTCCGGAAAGTTTGAGATGCCGTACTTGTGTTGTGTAATTGCGGTGTGCTACCTGAGGTCAATACTGGAAAAATATTGGAACGTTGCTAATTGACTGCACGTACAACAATGTCCCAAGCTCGAGCTTCTAGCATCGCTTGATCATGACCTTTCCTCGTCATGGTATTCCAGTAGGAAAGTTGCGCAGAATCGGGGTCAGGAACGATAGTGCTCATTGCTTCGTAGATGTCGCGGACGAATGAAACCGGATTCAGTTCCACACTTTCCCAATCGTCGTGCCCTTCGACGTCATAATTGCGACGTGTTTGGCACATGTAGCGGTGTGCTGTTCCTGCATCTCTATGAAACCCCATGTAGGGCTGCATCTTGTCAAGTCTGGACCCGGGAAGTAGCTCAGAAGCAAGAGACGAGGCTGCAATTGGCTGGTCCGAAGGAGGACCGACAGTGATGAGGCCAGAAGTCAATGGATGGCTATGACCGGTCGCATCTGTCTGGTCATATCTCGACTCAGTAGGCAAAACCCATTGTTCGGTCTGATAATTGAGCTGACCACTTCCACTATGGTGGTACTTGAGGCCGGCATCGCATCTGAGAGCAGAGGGTTCCAGGTGGTGGCCGGAGAAATCTATCGATCTCGCACGTGCAACAAGTCCGTTACCCCTACTATGTAGAGTGTTCTGGCAATTGGAGCCACTGTCTCCCGCATGATGTAGCCCGTTCGGATCGTGATGACCTGTCAAAGCGGCAGTGGCAAATCTTGTGGAATCTGCATCATGAATATTTGCATTTAGATTGGTTGCACTGGCGTGAGGCATTGTACTTGTACTGTAATAATACATTGGAACCGGCTGCATATGTTCTGTCTCGGTACCAGCGTAGTACTGCTTGCCATGGCCTGAGTATTGGGGCGAGTAGTCATCGATCAGGTGATCAGAGAATTGCTCTGTCTTCAAATGATCCTCATTTTCCGACCAACTAGGAATTATGGATAAAGAGTCATTCTTTGTTTCGGCGTGATCCCGTGTGTAGTCGGTGGGGTCCACGCTTAGACCAGTGCTATGAACCATGATGGAGGAGCCAGATTGATCGATTCCATCAAAGTGTGGCGATGAGCTGACCATCACATTGTGGTTGTTGCTGAAGCCATGTAGAAACCCCTCGGTTGCTTGGAAAAAATCCCGCTGCTCTTCCTCAGTGAAATGATACTCATGTGCATTGTCCGAGTCGCGGTCTGCATCGTCTGATGGCTTTGAGGAGCTGGAACGATCGTCGATGCCAGTGTTCACTGAAGCGATCTGACGTGGGGACGAGGTAATACCATGCGCTTCATTTCTCGCGTGAGCCAGAAGCTCCTCCATTAGTCCTCTGAATGGCTCAGCAGTATCCTGATTTTGTGCTGGTGCAAGTTCAGATGGGCTTCCGTTGCCCAGAGTAGCCTCGTTAGATGCCCCGGGAGCGATAACGCTGGAAGGATCAGGTGATTCGGAAGGCATCGTCTCTGCTGCTACTGAACCAACAGCCTCTGAGGAGGCAGTGGCACAGGATAGGCGTGAGGAAAGGTGAGCAAGAGCCTGGTGTAGCGCCTGGAGTCAGAAGAACTAGAAGGCGGAGATTGAAGTGAGTGGCTAAAAGAAAAGTAATAGTGGATCCAACCTCGATCACGCGGATTTGCTTAGAACAGGATCTGTCCGCATGTCAGGATCAGGAGTCTTCAAGAATTGGTTTCGGCACAAGGTGTGGCATGGCCACGAGGGAATTGCACTGTACCTGACGATGCCCCTGTCGCTTGCGAAGGTCTAAGAAAAAGTCCTAGGCCAGCATGGAGGTACAATCAAGCGACGCGACCAGATAGCGAATAATACGCGCCAGCCGTGGAATCGAAAGTCAAGTAATGAGGCACGGGAGAGTTGTTGATTGAGAACAAAGCTGCGGTACGCGTAGAGCTGTTGGCAAGCTCCGCGTCCAAGAACGCGTCGCGTTCGTAGAGAGCCCGATCGTCGCACTCTGCTTCGGCCGTCGACACGATTGGGTCTAGGCACGCCCACTCTTAATCGCTGTAGAGGACTCTATGGGCTCATACCAGTCACTCTGATCCTCCGCAATTTTGTCGTCTCTCCGTTGATTCAATGCAAATCCTCACAACGAGAGCCTCGGCCTTGCCCCTAGAGTAGTGGCGCTCGAGGAGCGTTATCTAAACAAGTCTGAGCACCCAAACCTGGAATTTGGCTGAAAAATCTTGTGCATACTTTGCCACAAGTGGTGCTTTGTCAGGTCAAGAGTGAAATCTGTTGTAATGTATATAGCAGAGCCTCGGGTTCTTGCAGATGCCTTATATTAAGCACAAAAGAGAAGGCAGCTAAGGAGAGATCCAGCGACCAGCTTCTGGCTTTAAGACATGAGATGGGAGATTGCTGCCGCTCCCGATTAAGAAACCTTGAAGCGCTGATACTCTTGTCAATGTTGCTGATCGCTCGAACCGGGTCGATGAATGTCGACTCGATAGTTTCTGGTGTACGTTGCATTGAATGATCAAGATTTGATCGGTCAACCGAATTCCAAGATAGAAGGACAGGAAACTTGACGATCCTTTCAATGGCGCTCTGTGCGATCTCCGCTAACGAATACAGCCGCAATGGTGCCTGAAAGGACCCGCCCATGTCAGCTCGTGACTTGCTCAGCATGCAAAGAACTCGTTTCGAGATTGGCGAAGCAGGATCTCCGGAGTGGCAAACGTATGAGGAGACAAACAGGTGCAGTGAATGACTTTGCAGAGTGGGACACATAACAAGCATCCTTTATCTGATGTAGACATGTGCTCATTCACTGCAGCTGACTCTGCTCTCCGAAAGGCTCCGAGCCCTTATGTGCACCATTGAGGCCAGTGCTCTTGCCACACGCACTCTCTGTCTGCGCGTACATTGACTATCTCACAGGGTCAACGATGGTGCAGAGCCTGCCGGCGATCACAGGTATGCGCTATTAGAGCGTGATCGGTGAACTGCGACGAAGCATAGGGGTTTTAACGTGCCAAGGACTGAGCACGAAGTAGCCAAGTCAAGCACGCCCGTAGACCCAAAAATTTGCTATCTGCGTCTAGCAGGGATATTGACGAAATTTGCTTCGAGATCGTGCATTGACAGAGACTCTGTTGGCAGGAAAGGTCAGAAAGAGATAGGAAAGACTTTCTAACCAAGCAATTCATCTCCCATAGCACTAAGAATACAGCGTAGGTCTATCTTTCGAAGTCAAGGAATGCAAGGAACTTACCCTTGCACAAACTCAATGACGACTGCACCTCCACGAGATATTACGTCAAGCCAACTAATTCGCGATGGCATGCAAAATCATACATGGCGTTCTGTAACCCAAATATTAGCCCCTCAGTCATAGGTCAAGTCGCAAAAATAGCAGTACCTCGTCTGTGATTTTGATAAACTGTCTCTTATCCATGCTGCGGGCTTTCTCATCGACGAATCTTATTTTCTTGCGTCACTGCGGTGATGTGTTTTGGACGGAGGTATGTGAGATCAATGTGGCCGAGCACACATGCTTGCTCTAATCAAGCCCATGGAAAAGAGGAAGAATAAGCGGACACTTACATGCAAGGGCTTCTTCACTCTCCTAATGATACACATTCGAAAATAGCTTGGTGCAGTGGAGCGGCAACCGGCATCTTCAAACAAAGTGCCGCTCAATCCTCGCGAAGCAGACTACACAATCCAAAAGGTTGTTCCTAAGAAAACATGGCGGAATTTAGATTTCACGATCTCAATACCTACTTGAGACTTGTACCTTGATTGAGAGATGTATGAATTCAACGAATGATCCAGAACAAGAAGGAAAATTGCGGTATTCTTTCAAACTAGAGCAAAGAAACATCAAGACAAGAGCATCGAAGAATCCTTAACCGAGAGCAGCAACTTTGAGAGCCATATTGCAGCAGAGAACTTTGCGTATCAGGCTAAACGCAATACGGAATATGCTTTACCGCAAACGACATCTTAGAAATACCTTCGTTAAGTATCACGAAGACCCAGCAAAATGCTTCTGACCTCGTCTACATTCCCATATTTCAAGAAGATTGATCTTTTCATTTCCGTTTGAAGAGGACAGTGCTCGATCGGACCTCAGATTGTTGGCTTATGGCTGCAGATTGCGCCGCGACAACCTTCCAGACTAGCATCCGGACAAAGAGCTCGCTCCACAAGCTAGGTCTGGCCAAGGCCAAGACTGAAAAAGCATCTGTTTCTCTATCGAGAATATCGCGGCTTTGAAAAGGGACTTTTCAATCTAACTGTTTCCGTTGCTCTTGCAAATCATCAAGTCGTCAAAATAGACTTCTGTACGGGTTGAATCCGCCAAAAGCAAGAGAGATTTCCAATAGCAGCAGCCCTTTCCAGGCTTCGCGTCCACCAGAATCATTTCTTTCCAGAATGGTCAAAGTCTTCATGCATTGTGTTTTGCCAAGATGAACTATTCCAGTCTCTGTGTGGTGTAGTTTTGCCTCCTAATGACCTTTCCTATGCCAGTTTCAATTTCCTTGTGGTACTTCCGTTACTATCAACGGACCAGAAGTTCAGAGATGTATCCAAAGTAGCGGTTTCGTCTTTCGGTGTTTCAACGGCGTATCCAACGTCTCTTAGCGGGTCTGAGGAGGAAATGCTGGGTGCTGTGCAGTAATTGAAGAAGGGATATTCAGACCAGACTTCTGGTCGCCATCAACAGGTCAGCTTAGCAGGCTGCTCAATGTTTCAAGGATAGCAAAGTCCTATCAGTTCATGGATCTACTCCACCAAGCGCGATTTTAGGTGATAGTACTCGCCTCGAAAGTGATGGACGGCAATGTTTACGTGGCCCTGAAATTTCAACGTAGGCGTACTCGCTCCGTACGAATTTCAAAAGATCCTCACACAGTTATCCAGTGAATATCGTAGGTCGTGCAGGTGAATTCGACCATAACCTTTGACGATGAATGACAGTAGCCTGAATCCAGGGACTGTGTGCACCGTTGAGATGGAGGCATTCCAGCAACATGACATATTCCGATGAAGCCTTGGGCCAGAAAGATGCTGCAGCTTCCCTAGACTTTGGGGGATGAGGTTGGGAGAGTAAGGAACTAGTGAGTGTCCAATGGGAGAGCAGATGATGTGGCGACGGGACGCTAAGACGAAAGGGATGGCGACAGGGGCTCAGGGGCTTCCCAACCTCTACAGCATTCAGAGCAGAACTATCTTCAAAACCTGATGAGACCAAAACGATGGTGTTCATATTGAGGAGGCCCCCAGCCAAAAAACATGCGTCTCAACCGTATAATTCTTTTTGATATTTTCTGTTGATGGCCGGATTCGATTGGGGGCCTCCTCAAAACTATTGACAGTGTTACGATGATGAGATCTACTCCGATAATATTTCACTCCGTTCAAAGGTCGAATTTGATTGGGGGTCTCTTCAGTTAGTTCCTGGACGAGTAGGTTCACCAAACACTGTGGGTGGTTTTATAACATTGCAGTGATAAAATCATCATTAGCATGGGGTATCATCATTTTTGAATCTGTTGGAAAAAAAAAAAGCACAAAAGAAACAAAAGCTCCGAAGCCACACTCATTCTTCTTCCTCGTCCCCTTCTTCCCCCTCTTCCTCGTCCTCTCTGTCCTCCTCGTCCTCCCCCTGGCTCAGCGTGTCCCTGCAGAGTCGTCAGTATCAAGAACTACTATCTTGGAGACCCTCAAGCTTTAAATGTACCGCAGCCGCAGCCAGTTATAGAAGGCGACTTCCATCGCCACCTCTTCCAGGTATAGCAAGCACGCTGCGGGATTGTTGTCAGCATCTACTCTGGCTGTGACCGTTGATCTAACTCACAAACGCTGTGGCTTATCACCTGCAGTATACTGAGTATGCCATAGGCATACCCGAGCATCCCCATGGCGTAACCAGACAAGACGTTCTGGCACACCATGAGGTGTATGAGGCGATCTGTATGGTTATATGTCAGGAACCGTATCATAGATCGATGATACCATCCCTGATACTTCTACTGCGTGGCCGGCAGGATGGGTTGATTCGGATTCTACAACTTACATTCAGGCGTTTGCTGTAGTCGCTGTCTAGCGACGAATTCATATACTACCCTACGGTAGTATCGCATGGGGAGCCCCAGGATATACCGGGGCATGATGGTGGTGGTGGCGGTGGTGTTGCTGGCGTTGGTGCTGGTGCTGGTGCTGCTGGCGGCGGTGGTGGTGAATTATTTTGTGGATGTTCGGGGCTTGCGCCATCAGAGTATTGAGTCGTGAATAGTTTGGGTGGATTATGGTGGTCGGAGTTGCTATGGAGTTGCGGCTATTATTCTACATCTCACTTGCGACCTTCTTCACTTTAGGAAGCTTCCGTTACACTTTGCCAGCTGCTCGTCGTAATACCCTTGGAACGCTAACCACCCTTTCTCGGACGTCCCAACTTGACTATAGGAGAATGCAGCTTCCTCGTCGTCAATCATAATCTTCTTATGTCCAGAGCCCGCCGAAGCAGCATCGGCGAGCAATTGCGCGTGGCAAGTTTTGTCCAAGCTAATGAACCAGAACGCTGCCTCGTCTACGCTCTGCCCAACAGTCAACAAACCATGATTCTGCAGAATCGCGGCCTTCCCATTTCCAAGCGCTTTCGCGATCCGCTTTCCTTCCTCACGATCCAGGACGACACCGCCGAATTGCGTATATACGGCGTGGCTCTTGTAGAAGCGTAGCGAGTCCTGGGTCATCATGTCCAGTTCTCGACCAAACACGCTGAACGCTTTACCGTATACAGAATGTGCATGGCATGCAGCGTGGACATCGGGGCGAGCCTTGTGAATTTCGGAATGGATTGCAAAAGCAGCGGCGTTGATGGGCTCGTCCCCAATCACTACCTCGCCATCTTCGTTCACGAGGATCAAGTCCGAGACGCTGATCTGGGAAAAATGCTGGGATAGTGGATTCAGCCCTATTGGGAGTCAGCATCACACGCTACCTCTTGAGATCATTCGCTTTCAATTGAACACAGCATGCTTTGGAAGCCTTAATAGAAGAAACATACAGAAATGATCAGTCAGGATCGGATCACGGACAGAAATATGACCAGCAACTCCCTCGTCGAAGCCACGGTCTGCGAAGACTCTGAACGCTGCAGCAAGATGCTGCTTCCTGTACAAGCGTTCCTCCTCCAGACTGTCGAACTTGGGATATTCGCGAATCTTGAGCTTCTTCCCGCTTGTGGTCTTGCCAAGAGCGCCTACGGATGCATTGCTGCCATTTTCAGAGATGAGAGTGGTCGCAATTGGTGCCATTATCAAATTGATGTGTATACAATAGGTATGACTTTGTGAATGTAGAAGGACTTGCTTTGGCTCCTCGCAATGCGAAGAGAGTTTTACATATCTTCCTGGATAACTCGGCAATTGAACCGGATTCTCCGCCTATGAAGTCCGCATGTATATAAGGTACTAGGAAATTATCGGCTCCCAAATCTCGCCATTTCTCATAAGGCGATGGAGACGCAGATCCAAAGCCCCACCGCCGAACCCTGTCAAGAGACGAAAGAATTGTGGGGGATCGCCGTCGACCCTTACGAGATGTTTGACTAAGCTGCCACAGGATTAGGTTTGAGATTATTACCCCAAGGTAGCCTCGTTTCAGTTATGTGAATTCAAAGGAATTGCATTATAGGCCAGACCAGCTATTTGTACGATCACGACTGCCATTCTCTTGAACATACCTGGCTCTTTGCGTCGGATCGTCAAGTGACCACGAACAAGTCAGTGATGCAGGTTTCCAAGCATTTGGGAAAAGCTACAGACTCCAAGGTCCGGTGGTATACTAGAAATACAAGGTTCCCCCACAAGCTCAAATGCGCTATATCGATCCCTTTGCAGATGAAACGACAGCTTCGTCGAACCGTCACCACCTTCTCCCCCCTCTCCCCCTTCCGCC
>JAGFVP010000432.1:0-17963 GCA_021031095.1 Bathelium albidoporum
GCGTTGGCGAGGGGTGGGGGGAGGGGGGCGGGCGCGCTGCTGCTGCTGGAGGAGGACGCCGATGCGATGGAGAGGTTGCCGAGGGAGAAGGTGGTGTAGGAGAGGCCGTGGCCGAACTCGTAGCGGACGGAGAGGTTGTAGTAGTCGAAGTGCTTGTAGTCGATCAGTAGGCGCTCGCTGAAGTCGGACTGCCACGCGTCTGGGTCGGTGGTGTTGAGCAGGGCGGACGAATTGGTGATGGGAGCGAAGTCGTAGTCGGATTCATTGTAGGCGATCGTGTACGGTAGCTTGCCGGAGGGGTTGTAGTCGCCCCAGAGGATGTCGACGAGGGAGTTGCCGGTTTCCTGGCCGGGATAGTGGGCGGCGAGGATGGCGGTGACGTTGGGGTTGTCAGCCCAAGGTAGGACATTGATGCCGCTGCTGTGGTAGACGACGATGGTGTTGTTGCAAAAGCTGGCGACGGCGTTGACGACGGCAGCGGAGTTATCGTCGTTTTCGAGAGAGTCGCGGTCCAGGCCTTCCTGGGCCCAGGTCTTTAGGAACACGAGGCATACTTCGGGTGGCTGGGGGTAGACGGGTGAGAGACCACCGCTTGCGATGTTCGTGTTGTTGAGATTGTATTGGACGAGGTTCTTGGTGTAGCCGACTTTTTGCTTGATGGCATCAAGAGGTGGAACCACATAGCTGAGCCGTCCAGTGCCGGAACCGCCTCCCACGGGCAAAGTTCCATCCTCGAAGACTGCTTGGTAATACAGACCGCTGCTGACGTCGCCAGCATCGTTGCCAAAGACACCAACATTTTTTGGGTCTTTCAAGGGCAGAGCGCCGTTCTCATTCTTCAACAAGACTGTGCCAGCAGCTCCTAGCTCGCGAATCAATTCAGCGTGATTGTCTCGAACATCACGATTGGCTGGCGGCAGGGTCGTGAAGTTGTACAAGTATCCTGAGGTCACAAAGTTCAGACCGGCTTCAGATGGATCAACAGATGGATAGCCCATGTCTTGATGGTGGTAAAAGTACGGCGTCATGATTCGGTTGATCATGTCGTCGACACGAGATTCGGCGACCGAACCATTCTGCACTGCGCTCGTCACGTTTCCTCCAAAGAATGAAGGGTTAGAAACGGTAAAAGCTATGCCACCTGGCATGTCCATATCGAGACCGGCAAGTATTGAACTGACACCGCTATGCGTGCCCTCCCAATCGGACACGACATATCCCTGAAAACCGAGTTCACCTTTCAACAGTCCGTTCAGAGTTTTGGAGTTTTGACAGGCGTAGCTCGAGTTGATGCGGTTGTAGCTGCACATGATACTAGAAGTTCCAGCCTTCACAGCATTGGCAAATGGCCAAAGATATAGCTCGTGAATGGTTCTGTCATCAACGTTGGATGAGATGGCCTCAATAGTCTCGCCGTTGGCAGCTGTGCTAGGATTCCGCTGCGTTTCCTGTTCATACCCAATATAGTGCTTCGCGCAAGATTGCACGCCCTGCGTTTGCATGCCACTTATTGTCTCTTCCATGGCAACGCCAGTCAAGTAGGGGTCAGGGGAGAAACCTGCGAATCTTAGCTACGGGATCTGCATACTCGTAAATTGAACGAACCTTCCCAATTCCTGCCGTCATATGCACTGCGACCAAGGGGCCCTGAGACTGGTCCAAGAGCGACATTGGCTCCTTTGCCTTTGAACTCATCTCCCATGTAGATACCACGAATGTGCATGAGGTTGCGATCCCAAGATGCTGCGCATGTTACTCCGGCTGGAAACACACTTGCGTAGTCCGCTTGTCGAATGGCCAGAGGGCCGTCTTGAAGGCACAAACCGTCGAAGCCAAGTCGATAGATAGGTGCAATATTTCCTGGAAAGCAAGAGCTTTTAGCATGTGGTATGGCCATGTCTCAAAGCCCACACTTACCAACGCACGGTCCATTGGTGCCCGTGACCATCCCCGCCTTCTCTTCTAGAGTTAGCTGAGAGGTGAAGCTGACTGCACGAGCATATGCAGCCTCCCAGCCACCCAGTCCAGTCGTATTTGCTGAAACATTGCTTAGCCATCAATCCGTAGAAACCGCGTCCGAAGGACGCGCATTTCGCGCTGCAGCAAGAGAGCAGAGAGAACCAAGTTTGGACGGGAAACATTCACGGATAGGGGATTTCCCAATGCATATGCTGCCAGAGCAATTGAGATGTTTCACTCACGGGAAGGGTATACTGGCGGACTCGTTGTGTACAGGTCATGGTCAAACCCCTGCCCAAGCACCAGTGCAGCAGAAGCCGCAATGAAGCTCAACTGAAATTTCCCCGTCGGCGACATGACTGTTCACCGTTCAAGACGTTTCTGAAGCCACTGCGCTCGTGATCTGGCACAAGGTGCTCTTTTCCGTCTGCTCTTATAGAACATCTTCTGGCAGCTCGGTCCAACGTCATTCCGGAATGCTATACGAGCTAAGCTTACAAGCTTTGGCATCGCGTCAGTGGGTATTTGCGGGGATGAATCTAGGTAGCATCTGTAAGATCATGGTAAGATGTGGGTGCATGTACCCCATTTGCGTCATGAACGCTGTCGTAGATCCTGGAGTTCGAATATCCGGCTTGTAGACGAGGGGTAAATCAGTCAAATTAGGGGCTCGCAATCATCGACCACTCCAGACCATTACTCGGTAGAAACGGCATTTCTTGAAAAGTATTCAAGACAACTCACAGAAAATGTTGAGAACGTGCGATGATCTCGAGCTTCTGCAACGCAATCAAGAGATTTTTTCCATTAGAAATGATGACTACCAATGTAGAATGACATTGCATCCGAGCTCATTAGAGCTTCATATCATGCAAAACAAACACCAAAATGCCGAAAGCACTTGCCACGACAGACTGATCTGGAATCAATTAGACCGCCAAAGGTTCTTTTTTTGCCGTGCCAAAGTATGCCGGTACCGAAATGAGTCGAGTCCCTGGCAACCAGATGCGCCAGAGCTTTGAGCCGATGTGGGCCCGATGCGGAGGAGAGATGCATAAATCAACGAATAAAAATTCCAGGATAGTATAACCAAAGCGCCAAATCACATGATAATTGCCGGTACTATTCAAGCATTAGTCTTGTGCCTGCTTATGTTATGGAGAAGAAAGCCTACCATCAACGTTTTGCTTGATTGATTTGTGTGGTAGGATGGACCCTCCATTCACATAAATCTCGTCGCCAATGCTCACGTCGTCACCTAGCACCGACACGTTTTCTAGTCGCGCCCATTTGCCGACTGAGCTGTTCCAGCCGACAATCGTAGACTTAATCCAGGCGTGGTCTTTGACTTTGCTGCCAGCCAAAAGCACACATCTTTGCAGTCGGACACCGTCACCGACCACGACATTGGGGCCAATGGTGACATTTGGCCCGATCCTGCAGTGCTTGCCAATCTTGGCCGAAGGATCGATGAGCACATTGCCGCCATGCACGTATGGCTCGGACGTCGGCGTCAACTGCCTGGAGCCTTTCTTCGTCAAGGATGATAGGTAGAGACATGTGCCGCTGAGGAAATCCTTGGGCTGCCCAACGTCCATCCAGAAGCCGTCGAGATCAAATGAGTGTAGTTGACCGTCCTTGCATATCGCCGGGAAGGTCTCTTGTTCGATTGATGTCGGACGGAGCTCTATCCTCCGCAGTACACTCGGATTGAGAATGTAGATGCCTGCGTTGATTCTGTTGCCGACGAACTCAACGGGCTTCTCTACAAATCGGTCGATTCTTGAGGCATGGTTCGGCTTGTGTACCACCACACCGTATTTGGACGGCTCTTCAACCTTTGTCACAACGATTGTGCCCTCGTCACCGTGCTCGCTGTGGAATGCTGCCAATTGCTTGAAAGGGTAGTCGCAGATGACATCCGAGTTGAGGACAAAGAAGGGCGAATCGTCTTTGGCTAGAATCTTCTCGGCAAGCTTGAGGGGTCCAGCCGTTCCAAGAGGCTCGGTCTCGACTGAAAATTCAATATTGACGCCGTATTCTTGTTCGTACTATTATGGTCAATCAAACGAGCCAAGACTTGTAGATGATGCGCCCACGAGGGCGGGGACGATCTTTGGCTTACTTTCTTAAGTGCGGCAGTCATGATCTCTGGTCTGTAATTGACAGCTAGCACAATATCCGTAACCCCAGCTGCTGCTAGATTTTCCACTTGATGCTCAATCATAGGCTTATTCGCAAACTCGACCAAAGGTTTCGGCAAGGTGAGCGTCAAGGGCCGAAGGCGAGTGCCAAAACCACCGACAAGGATAAGAGCTACCAGCACATTAGCTTTCGCCAGCAATTGGCCAAAAGATAATGGTTCTGCTATTCGTACCTTTCATTGTGGCTGGGCTTCGAATCGAATCTCGGACGAAGGATAGTCGGTTTGCTAGAATTCCAAGGAATGTATTCAAGTCTTCAGACACAAAGGTAAGGGGGAGCCACTCGACCTGATGGAGAGCATTCACGATGAACAGCAAAAAACAGAGGGAGAAAAGTTGCGATTGAAAAGAGTGACAAGACCAGTGGCTTCTCCTGGGACAAGCTGGAGCATCAGAGGACAGCTTGTAATTCAGGGTCCGGAGAATCACATGCAGCGGCGTTAATTACGACGAGATGACCCAATCGGGCGCCGCAGCCACCGTGGAAGTCAGCCCCGAATAAAATTATCGTACCCCTTTTCGGCTTTTATGCCAGGTCAACTCGATTACGAGGCCTTGAACACAAACGCAACATCATGGTCAGCAGAATGGCAGTTTTTACAGCAATTGCCTTATGCGCTAGCTGGACGGACAAGGCTATATTCTGTAAAGGTCCATCTACTTGCAGACGGTAAGTAGCTTCCCGTCGCCTTGATCACGCGAGGCCGCCATCTTGTTGGGATATGGGTGTATCCTACATTGGTTTACTCGTGTCGAAATCTGCCCCCTCAGATGTGGTTCTTGGTCACTGCTGCTCCTCTATCTCGTTACAACGATTTTGGATGCAGAAACGCGTGGAGATCGTGCAGATCTTGCCCTGATTTACCGAACAATCTAGAGCAATCCAAAGTCTACCGGACAGGACCATGCAGTACTTGTACCAAATGTCTCCAAACAAAAAAATTGTTCACTGAGGTATTGAACAGCAAACTGTGTCCAAAACACCCATTCGCCAAGGCATAAAGAGGCTGCTTCAAAAAATTCTTTCAGATTTTTACCACCACATGGATTGTTAGCTCATATGCTTATAAGATTAAGTTAAGACTAGCCAGTGAATACTTTATCGAAATATGAACTGGTAGTTCAAGTGCATCAATCCCCTAGGATTTTGCAACTTGTTTTCTAGGTGGGTCCCAGGTATGATAGGCCCCCAAGCAACAAGCCTTTTGTGCATCTGACGCCATTGACCAGTTTCTTATCTCTAGCGACAACAGCATGGCACTATCAGGAACACAGGTAGATTGGTCAAGTACTAACAAAGACTTCATGCCATTTCAATCCGCAAATGACACGTAAAAGAAAAGGTGAAGTGAGCTCCTTGAAGCAGTACAACAGTGGTGTGCTACATATCTGTGCACATTCAACATCTCGACCAAAATGGTGTATAAGATTACAGGGGAGCTCAACAGTCAACCAGCCGATCAGGAAAGTCTTGGATTCGCTACCGAGCTGTACAATTTTAAAAGCAACCGTACAGGTATGCTCTGACATCCTTGGCAATCCGCTTTTGGAAGGACAAGGGACCTGGCGAGCCACTGCCAGATCAGGTACTTGTTACCTGGTCCGAAACAAGTCTAGCTCTAGGTTGAGCGATTTATTCGCTCCATTTTAAGTGCCCGTAACGTCGAATTCGCGAAGCCCGATCTAATCTGACAGCGTTGTGTTGCTTTTGCGAATGCCTTGTCAAGCGTCCCGAACGTCCGACAGCTCATCCTCGACCGATTCCGCTCTCTGGACCAATAGTGCATTCGCCCACTACACCGTATTATCCAAACGAGCCGCGGTTTTTCTTTGAAATTGCTCGAGACCTGCCCGGAAGGCCCGTCAGTTCCTGCCAGCCCCGAAGGGTTAACTCCAATCGTCACTTACCGGCAGGCATGAAGAGCTGTCAGAGCCACTTGCAGTCACGTCTTGATGCAAGACGAACAAGACATTATCAAAGTAACAGTCAGAAATGCGTTTGGGCGCATTTGGAGGCAAAAGCATACTGGGCGACAACTTGCGCCAAGTGTTGCCTGAATGCAGGACAGCTAGCTGGAGAGCATATAAACCCAATTGAACCTTGCAACTCTCAAGGCTTTTCCAGCCTCGCAGGTAAGACACGGCTCGTCATGCATACCTCGGAAGACTGTTCCGAGATATCCGTTTGATGAATCCGTCATAAATGCACTCTAGTCTCATGCTAAAAAGCCATACCTAGCTAGAAGACAGTTCTTTTAGCTTCGTTACATCGGGTGCCATACTGCATACTCGCACGGTTTATGACTTGCAATGGCGTCCTTTAATGAAGATATCGGCAGGAAGCCTCTGGAAAGTATAGAAGGTTATCCACGGTTGGCCGACCACTTTGCGCGTTTACCTGAGGGAGCTAGCTACCGGAATTTCGCGAGAATGGCCAATCTCGTTCTCCTTTACAAGCAAGCTCAATTAGTGGAACTCGAAGAAAATTTAAGGAAGCAGATTGTTGCCGACAGTAAGGCTGAAGAAAAACGCAGGCTATTCGCTACGGACTGGATATATATGCGAGAGGTGGTCCGCAGACATACCGAGGTCGACTCAGCCTCTGGCAGAAAGAGTAACGAAACTGAAGAGTGTCAGAAGCAGTCTAAACTTTTGGATGATGCGTGCATTGCGTTGAGAGAATACTGCAAGGTGACCTACCTGATACGATAGAAATCAAGGTTAACTGTTGCCAGATGAATTCTTTGACTTAACAGTGCGCATGACGGCCGCTACGCAGCCTCGAAAATCCGATAGCAGGTACCTCCAATGGTGGCTTCAGGATCCTAGCCACGGCGATAATTCTCTAATGGGAGACGATAGCAATACCTGGGGCTCCTTAGCACAACCTGGCTCCGCAGCGGATGATCTTGTGTGTGTGAAACGTCGCAAAGACGATGATCCTCTTACAGAATGGGCTAAGAGCAAATTCATCTTTTGGTTCGATAAACACATACGTCGACGCTTCAACAAGCTTCCGGGCCGCCATGAGGGCTTTGCTTACAAAGAAGCAACAATACGCCAGTGCACCCACATCATTGCCGTGGCTCTGGTATCGTTTCTTCTCACCGGCTCGATAGGAATACTTTCCTGGGTCCAGTCAGTGGAGACCCGCCTAGTTCTTATTGCCATCTTCTGCGTCATGTTTGTTATCTGCATGAGCTGCGTGACCGAGGCAAAGCGCAGTGAAATTTTCTCGGCAGTGTCTGCGTAAGGTTGGTTGATCCTGTACTTTTTCTTGGACTGACAAGACTACAGCTTTGCAGCCGTCGAACTCGTCTTCGTCACAAACAGTAACATCAACTGTAACGTTTCCACTGTATCGGGCACGCGATAGTACTACCGAATCATCTGGGACAACCCTGCGACTAACTGCACCAGGGAATATAGAGCTAAGCCCAAAGTGATGCTGAACATCAGCCATCTACTGAGCACAGCACTACGTTCCGCCAACAGACAGCCGACAGACAACTAACAGCGCCGAAGATACACATGTCCTGTCATTTTATAATCTAGAATGTCTTTAACTTGAGCCAATCAAAAATTCAGGAGTTAGACTAGTACTTCAGCCTGGCGGTCAGTCAATTCATATCACTTGTTATAATCAACGTTTCCGTTTAGCCGAACCCAGAGGCCGAATACGCGGTTAGTCATCCAAGCACGTTGCATGCGTTCGAACATCTGCCAAGAAATTGCAGATAAGAAAATACCAGTTGCGCTGGCTCCAAGGTTCGATTGAGGCCCGGGGCGGCGGACAAGACATGGAACCTTGCCAATCGGCTTGATTTGATCAACTCCGAACGCTAGAGAGGTTGTTTGCTCGATCGCTTCCTAGGGTCCGCAGATACAACAACCTTGATTTTCTCCGCAGTCAATTGTAGCACATAACGCTACCGATTGATCCTTACGCGCTCAGCTGGTGATTGGCACTGGCGAGAACGACGCTCTCTGCGCCTCTCGCTGGCAGCTTCTCGAGCGCATCCTCCAGCTCCGCCTGGGAATCTCTGCCACGGCGCTCACGAAAAAAATCAAGAAGCGGCTCAAGCGGCGGCCCATCTTTGCATAAGCCTAAGCACTCAACGCTGAAAACGCACGTCCACTAATCCTCACCATGGTTCAGACGATGGCAATAAGGTCCTTGCACCATCAGCCAGGACAATCAATGAATCCACCTCTGCAACCGCCTTCTCATGTGTTGGTGAATGGATCGTGACGATCGATGGATGCCGACAGTATCTGGACTTTGTAAGACAGGGTGGAATTGCCCCAAGCTGTCTGACCGATTGCCTCCTCCCAGCCCTTGGCTCGTTCGTATTCTGTTCTTTCACGTCCCCACTTGGCGCGACGCAGCCCTGTGAATCTGTGTCGCGCCATTCTTACTCCCTTTCGTTTCCTCTCGCCCTATTCTCCCTGTCCCAAATCTCACTGTTCCTTCTTTGACAAGCCCTGCAACGTGCCTCTCAACACCTATCCTTCCACAGAGTGGCTCCTATTCACTCAGATCTCTGGGTATTTCGTGGCTTCTCACTCTCACGGACTGACTTTTTACTGCTCCCGCTCCTCACTGCACTTAACTTTCGCGTCTCTATATCGTGTATCCACGTGCCGAACAAACTCGGCTTTGGTGCTGCCCTATCGGCGACCGTGAAACCAGGCAACATCATGTCAGACAGCGGCAGGGTGCTGCTACCAGGACGCAGCGACGGTAAATTCCGGTGCGATATCATCTCAAGGACACTGCCTGATTTGACAGCTCATCAAACAAAGCAACGCGAAGCGAAACGCGAGCGCAAAAAAGAGGAACTCAGACGTAATAAGAAAGCCATCGTCCAAGGAATAGGCGAGGAGCAAAAGATGAGCGATGGGAACGGGCAGCAACGTACCAACGGCTCCTCCTAGCTCTTGCTTGGATCCGTGGCCAAGACTTGTTCCATCTTCGATCCTCGCCGAACCTGTCATATCTGCCGGCAGACGTCGAGGTGGAATCGCTCTCCAGCTTGGAAATCAGGGCGAAAATTGGGGCCAGGGGGGAGGCATATTCTCATAAAGTCTAGAGCTTCGACCTATGTATAATGAACGAGAAACTGTTTCGTTCCGTCATTAGTGTTGCTTCCCACCAGGTACCTAGTGCTATCTCCCGACGCTGCAAAGTGAACGTTGTTTCCGTAAAGCACTTGCCATAGCATCACAAGAGGCTGTGCCTCGACAGAGCTCACGATCTGAGACCATCTACGGCATTCAACCAATACATTGACATAATTCGAAACCATCTGCTATACTCTTCCTAAACTTCAAGATTGTTGGGAAACTCGCTTTATCCCTTTCCCACTTGTAGTTACGATCTCCAATGACAACCCCTAAACGTTTTGCACTTGCGCTTGGTGCTTTTCATATTAACTGCTGCATTTTCGGCGACTGAGTCAAGGTCGACGCAACACAAGTTTCACAACGTATCTGTACATTAAGGTGCCATACCTGCATGCCTTAATAAGCACATCGGGCGACTGCAGCCAATGACGAATCTACTGGGAAAGGCTTAGCAGCCACCCATGTACGGAGGATTTCAGCCACCAGAGAACATATTCACGGGCTGGTCGGAAAAACTTGTCCACCGTTGCTGTCTTCGGCTGGCTGGCCGGCTGGCTGATGCTACAATAATATTATACATAGAACTACCCCTAATCTTTTATAACAAAAGACACCTTCGAAGCATCGCCGACCGTTGGCGTAGATGATTGTGAACATTAGCTCATTCTCAGAACTCGACTAACAGTGTCAACAGCGATTTGCAACAGTTATATATTTCTAGTCCTCCGTCGGTCGCAGAACTAGTAGACTGATAGAATTTGATGGGGTTCGGAGGCCGGCACCATTTTGGCACGATGCCTGGCGCCTGATCTCGTATTTGTCACGCAGATAAATGACTTGCTCGACCTCTCCATCATGTTCACAAGCTCTCTTGACAACTGGAATATTGGTGAAAGGTCAGGACGAGTCAGTATTGGCAGTCATAAGCTTTGGTTAAGCACGCACGGTCCAGATCGCAAATCTGGCGACCCGCTAGTAATCATCATCCCAGGCTTGACGAGTAGCACAACTGGCTGGGCTGCTGTCCAGCGCGGATTAACCTCCTTTGTCCGAGTCTTGCAGTACGAGAGGTCAGGATATGGGAGAAGCGATCGTTCCTCCGAGCGGCCAACAGCATCAACCATCGCTAAGGAGCTTGATCAACTTCTTCGGAACGCAAATTTACTTCCACCATATGTCGTCGTTGCTCATTCATGGGGCGGCGTCTTGAGCAGAGAGTTCTTGGCCTTGCGCCCTAAAGATATAGTCGGGATGGTATTCGTGGAGGCAAATCAAGAACATACGCTGGATGTCTTGGATTGGCGGCGACTAGCTCTATCAGACTTGCTGACTGGTATCAACAAATCTGACGCTACAGGCCTATCGCATGTCCATAAGCTCACCATCGATGAATGGCGCATTTACCAAGACACCGAAGGCACAGAGCAGCATCGGAGACAGGCAGACCTAGAAATTGCCGAATATCCCAACAGCTTCCCTGTCTTGGAGTCAAAATCTCAGCTACACCGGGAGACACCATTGCTTGGCGGCTATCCTGTCTGCGTCATTAAAGGCAACAACAGGGCGGATTTCGAAAAGCTCCGGAATGCAGGCTTAGCCCGAGGTAATGGCGATGATGCTGAGCGGGCTGCATTCCAAGAGGTACTTAACCATTGGGATGAGAAAGATCGGTCACTGCAGTCTGAGATAATGTTGCTTTCGAACAAATCACGGTATATGGAAACAGAAAATAGCGGACACGATGTCCATCTAACAGAGCCGCAGCTTATTGTTGAGAGCGTCGAATGGATATTGTCTCAACTTTCAAGCTCATAGTAACGTTAAGCTGTAGGTGCAGAGACTTAAGCAACCAGATAGAAAAGTTTACTGGCCCCTATCCGTCTTCTGATCGAAACATGCACTTGTTCAAACTCTTGAGGTAGCCCTCTGCAGAATAGCCTCACTCTCAAAAGGTCTTGTTATCTCATGAAGTTCGAGTTGTTGGGTGGTAATGTAAAAGCGTAAAAACAGCGCTCTGTCCCGTCACGCTTGTTAACCTTTCCCTTATCTGATTAAGGTACCTACCGATCTTCCATTCTATTTCAAAGCGAGGTTACAAAATAATAAGGCCTTGCACTTACCCAAGTCTGCATCTCTAGATTTCCAGTCCGTACATATGACAAAGCAATAGACTGGCTTGCCTACCTGCTCTTCTGTGAATCGGCCGTTCGTAGGGCTACGCATCGGGGGACCACGAAATCAATGCCGACCCCAGTCATCCGACGTTCCCCTGGCAATCTTTAACGATTCCGGCTTGCCGAATATTTTTAGTGCTTCGGAACCTGCGAAACGTCGAATCCTACCAATGCAAAAATACTCTAAATTCCTCCGTAAGCAATGGTGTGTTCATGCTCAACTTACTATCGCAAAGGTCCGATGACTATCCGACTCTGTGCATTAGTTGTGTCGTCATTGTTGGACGCTTCGATGACGGAGTCGTTCCCTTCGATGTCCTCTTAAAGACAGCCAAACTGCATAGAGCGAATACGTTCATCCTTGCTACTAAATCTGTCGGAATGCTAGGAATTCTACTATTCCACCTAGCAATACAGTTTGCCCGAGCTTCAACACTAATCCTGCCTTCACAAGACCCTTTCTATACTACTCCATGTAATATCAGTGACTACAAGCCTGGGCAAATAATCCATGCCCGAAATGTTCGACACTCAATACCTTCCCCTGGAAACTTTACAATTAGCTTCAAGAGTGCAAAGCAGTACCTTTACAGAACCACAGACAGCCTTGGTCAACCAGTGGCAGCAGTGACAACGCTTTTGCTACCGTCTCAGACGAACACGGATAAGCTGCTTTCACTTCAATTGGCCTACGACTCAACCGGCCTTGATTGCAGTCCCTCATACACGCTTTTCTCTGGTGGCGAGGATATCTCGGGAACAGAGCATGCATTTGCAAGTATTGGATACGTCTTGGAAACCACACTTCTCTAATACTTGATAGCTTGCTGCAGCTCTTGACAAGGGATGGCATGTCGTAACCCCGGACTATGAAGGCCTTGAAGCACAGTATGCGGCAGGTGCCCAAAGTGGACATGCTACGCTTGACTCCCTCCGTGCCGTCCTCAACGCGCCGGACAATGACTTGTCCCTGCAGACGAACTCGGCGCTGTGGGGCTACTCTGGAGGCGCTCTGGCTTCAGAATGGGCTGCGGAACTTCAACCGCACTATGCACCTGAATTAGCCGCGAGCTTGAAGGGCGTCGCGTTGGGTGGTCTCACGCCAAACACTACAAATGTCCTACTTGCCATCAACCGAGGGCCATATGTTGGCATTGCCTTTGGCGGACTCACAGGTCTATCCAGAGCATACCCGAGTCTGAAGAACTATATCAATGACCACCTGTTACAAAACAAGAAAGCTTCATTCCTTGCGCTGGGGAAATTATGTATAGACGGGCTTCTCGCAAACACTACCGGTCTCGATCTATTCAGTTTTTTCCGGAACGGGAAGAACTTACTCTACGAGACAGTTCCAAAGTCAATTCTGACCAGTGCGGGTCAAATGGGTCTGCATGGTGTCCCGGCGCTACCACTGTTTATATACAAAGCAGTTGGTGATCAGATCAGCCCGGTCGGAGATACGGATGACCTTTACCAAACATTCTGCCCAGAAGGCGTAGCAATCGAATACGAGAAGAACGTGAATGGCGACCATTTTACAGAAGCTATCTTGGGAGGTCCCACAGCTTTCCGTTGGGTTTCGAACCAACTGACGAATTCACATGGGCCAACCCATGAAAATTGCTCTGCTAGATTCGTGAACTTGACGATTGCCGACATAGCAAACTCTGAGGACTTAAGTAAGGATATTGTATTGTACCTACAATCCGAGCTACTCTGAGTGATTCGCATACGAGAAAATGGAAGGTGTCGCATTTCGTCGCAGTGACCATTGCAGAGCTCGAGAAGAAAACTGGTAGTCGTGAAGATGGATATTTCAACTTGCAGGATAGCTTCTTTAGAATGTACAGCTACCAAGTCATCTTTGAAACAAATCCATCTCCTCTCCGTGACTTTAGCAACGCAACCCTCGCCGAGCAGCGCGACTCGACTTGAGAACTTAGAATGATCGACGGATGCATTCCTGTTTGGGAGGATGGATGGATACATCGCTGGATTCGACTGGACTTAGTGCATGTAGTGTAAGGCTTCCGAGGATTGTTCTGAGTAACGATTGTCTGCGTCAAAGACAGGGTTGACCAAGCTTATTAAGCATTTGCAGGACTTTGAACTTGCACTCTGCAGCTGGTATTACCTTTTTGAAGCGCCAATACCTTCCTGTTTCAAGTCTCACGCGCGTGAAGCTCCGGTCCCTATGATGCCAGCCTGAACAATGTGTCTGGTCTTACGAGCTGCCCGAAGGCACTATCGAATTGCCTCGAGTCGAAAGGACTACAATGGCTCCGCTGGTACTATCAAATATGCGAAAAGTCCTTGCTGTGAAGAAAATGCCTTTGAGCAACACTATTGATCAAACTCGCGCGTACAGCACCTCCAAATTGCAGTCGAAGATCCAGGGAAGTAAATTTGTCAGTGGCGCAGAAGATTTCGAACACGGTTTCCTCCAAGTTCTCGGCACCATTCATGGAAAATAGCCAGTCCATCTCAATGCCTTCTACCCGTCCTACCTTGCCGACACCACATATCAATATGAACGCCATATGCTTCAGCAGTTCAACTGAGTTTGCGAAGTGTCGGGCCAAGGGGGAATCTCTTATATCATAGATGAAGAACGCAAGGGTATTTTCGCTGCCTGGATTGACAATAGTCCCAAGGCTCTACAGCATCAAGGCATCATTCATAAAGCCAGGCTCCCAGCCACATTTGATGAGAAGTTGGAGTGCAAGGATGCTCAGGCCGAGATCGATTGCGGATGGCAGGTTGCCCATGAGGACAGCACTCACTGACAAGATGGGAGACAGAAACTAAGCTCCTGCGGCGACAAAATGGCCAAGACATGGAAGGTAAGAAGCAAAAGAACCTATTTTCGACCTCAGAACAATAATTCGGGGGTTAAGAAGAGATTCTCAAGCCATATCAGACTCAGTGCAAAGCCATGCAGTTCTAAAAGAAAAGAAGACGTTGGGTTTGCTGGACTATGCAGTCCTCTTTGGGCAACAATGATATCAATTTAAGCATCTCGGGGACATCAGTGATGTAAGTGATTGGACAGCTCAATAGCGCCACCAATCGTTGTGAAGGCATCTGGGCATAGTGCTACGCACTACGGCTAGATAAAAGGCGGTGATCTAGCCTGGTAAAGTAGATATGTCCCCTGAAGCAAGGTCTTTGAGCTTATGAAACACAAAGATCGATCGCCTCTTAAGTCTTCTCTTAGGCGGTCCACTGTTCAGCAAACAATCCGGACATATGCATTCCTTTCAAGTCTTCCTCTGTGTACCTGAATATTACAGACGGGTCTTATCCTGGCCAACATCGTGTCACGAGATTGATCTTTATCTTTCACTCACCTGTCGTCCTCACGCTATAAAACCCAGTATCCGATTTTCCAACAAGACCGTCTGTTGGAGAAATTTGCTCTGCCCTTATTACAGTGGACTCCAGCGAGACACCTGTGACTTTTTTATTGTTTGTCTTGCTTTTTCTTTTTCTGCTGCGAAACTGAATAGTTGAACGACCTAAAACGTAGTAGAGACCGCTCATTTAGTGGCTCATGGCAATGGCAAGTTGCTCGGAATTAACCATCTCTTGTAGAGCAAGTCATCAGCGCAACATGTACAGGAGTCAAATTCTGACAGGCATCTCGTTCATCAATACTTACATTCAGTGATTGCTATCATCGATCTATCACTTTCCTGATCCAGACCAGAAAATTAAGTTTCCAACTCGCTTTGAGTGTCTGCCGGGAGTTCTTCCGCGCGAAAATCTTCCGAGTTCAACTTGCGTTTTCCAAGAACCTTTGTCGGCATGCTCCGCATATCCAAGTGTTGCGCGAGCCACGACTGCACCCTCTCTAATTTTGCTCTATAAAGGCCCGAGAGATTTTCCAACTCAACTGGAACTCCATTTCCCCAGCTTAACCCGTTCCCTCGAGAAAGCAGAGCGAGCTTAGTCCCATTGTTGGGAAACCGCTCGCTGCTCAGACTTTGCCCGCAGACTTCTGCCCGATACGTCCTCAGGGCAACGTGTTTGAAGAAAACGACGTCCCCTCTTCGCAATCGAGAGATGACTGGTCGAAGTCCAGAATGTTGATGAGAGACATTGTGAGAAGCGATACGAGAATCGGGCTTGAGCCATATGCTTATTCTCAAGCCTGCCTTGGTTTCGTCCCTTACATGGAGATCCACGATATCCATCTCGTACGGGTTCCCTTGGCGTCGAACCGTGACCGTTCGCGGCGGATCCATGTCAATAATTCCAACGATAATGTTGACCGTTATTGTACCGGGCAGAATTTCCCTTATATGCTCCAAATCGGGCAATGCAGAGAGATCAGTCAAGTGTTCTGTCATCGGAATTGTCTGTCCATCGACGATAGAGTCATCCGTAAGAGACAAAAAGCTGTGATCTGTGTCTTCGACATCTACGAATGACTGGAACTTGCTACTGTCAGTAAGGCTTAAGTCCGTACCAGACTGGGTGAGGGAAGCTATATGGCCTGGCTCGAAGAATTCGTGAACTGCAAAGGAAGTCTCCAGATCCTCGCTTTCTTCATTTGGTACTGGGTCTTCAAGACCCCGGACATTGTTCTGATCTGCTGGATCAGACGAACATGAAGTAGGGTAGCGCTTGTCTCGACCATTGTCAAGGGTCGTCTTTGGTCTGCCGTAATGCAGAGGTACGGTAGTCACGGCGCGCCACGACGGCCAAGGAGCTGAGGAAGCTTCTGAAAGGAAAGAATCTCTATTTGGTGCACCATGAATGAATCTTAGGAATATTGGCAGGAATTCATCGAGCAGATCATCCGAAGTCCAGTCCAAAGATCCATTTGCGGGTGCGCCTGTCAAGAACTTCATAGCCATATTTTAAAATTTCGCATTTGTTGAATATAGCAGAGGAAGCCTTCGCTTGACAAGACGATAAGCTTCCATGATGGCCAACTCAGTTTCCGCCTTGTTTGTAACTGGTGACAGAGGCTTCGCCGACTTAGACCCCTGTTGGGGGACAGTATTTATAGTCAGCTTACCTGGTACTTACCTAAGGTGCTAATGCAAGGCACTCGGCTCTCGGAGTTAGAAAGATGATTCGGCCGAAGCGTACAGAGGCTTCAGCCCAGCCCCGTGATGTCTAGCCGGTCAGATTAACTGGCTTGGGGTTGTGGCACAAGACAGATTCTCGTCTGACATCTTCTCTCAAATTCTCATTGTCCTACTATAGTCTACACCGGAAGGTGTGCGGATCTTACCAAAATATACGTGTTTTTTTTTTTTTTCCGTGAGCAGAACGCGGAAAGATACCGCATCTTATCTGATCTTGCGATAGTAGGTACACCTCAGGTCGGATGGCACCTTTCAAGAATATTATCGATAAGTTCAGAAGAGAAGATGGGACCAAGAAGGCCAAAGATTCTATGACGAATGATTCCTTTACCACCGCACCGGAGGGCAAGCTCTTCCCAAAAACGGATCCTACTGTTGATGGTGAAGAGTGCCTTCATGATTGCGAATCATGCACTATAAAGCTACCAAATAAATGGAAGATAGATGAGGATGCCAAGCTTTATGGAGAAATTAAAGGCTGGCAGACACATCTGATCGTTGCCACTGGAAAGACAGATTGGGTCAGGGATGTCGCGGACGAAAAGGGGAGTGTTATGGAAGCTGTCGAAAAAAGCAAAGTCCAACCGAACAATGGGGTATATATGCCAAAGAGGACTCCTATTCAGAGCTAATTAGGTGATGTTCCAGAAGCTGATGCTGTCTGCATCAAACATGCCTATGCACTCGGACCACCGCTCGTCGTCAACATGTCTCTTGCTTCCCTCCTTCACCATCATTGACAACGTCACTCCCTCCTCGGTCCCTACTCTTATCGACTCCTGCGTCAACAGCGGCCCGACAAATACCACGCCTCTTCTTACAACCCATCCCGCGAGTGCAGCTACCAACACATCCCCAGACGAAACCCCATCCACCCTCTCCAACGGCACCCCTTCCAGCAGCTCCGCCCTCTCCACTGCGGGCCTCAGCACCCGCCCCTGCCCTCACCGCTACCTCATCCTCCTCTGCTCCCACCGGACGCGCGACGCCCGCTGCGGCCAGTCCGCGCCCCTGCTGCGTCGCGAGTTCGAGCGGCACCTGCGTCCGTTGGGCCTGTACCGCGACTTGGACGACGAGCGGCCGGGCGGGGTCGGGATCTACTTCATCTCGCACGTCGGCGGGCACAAGTTCTCCGCTAACTGCATGGTGTATCGGAGGGGAGATGCGGCGGGCGCGGCACCGGCAGCGGCAGCGGGGGACGACGGTGGGAAGTCGATGGAGGCGGCGCAGTGTATGTGGTTGGCGAGGGTGAGGCCGGAGGATTGTGAGAATATTGTGCGGTACACGATACTGCAGGGGAAAGTGGTGAAGCCGGAGAGTCAGCTGAGAGGTGGGTTTGATCGGGCGAGGCAGCTGGTGAGCTGGTGATGTGTCGTGGTTTTTCTGTGGTTGGGGGC
>JAGFVP010000433.1:0-17790 GCA_021031095.1 Bathelium albidoporum
ATTTTAGTCCTTATAAAAAGCTGTATGTTAACCCTGACGTATTTAAGAAACACGGGTTTAACGTGATCACTTATTATATTAAAAATAATTTATAAGACCTAAAAAATATTAAACCTAAAAAGATTTAATCACTCTTTTTTTTAAATAAAATACTTACCTCTGTTAAATAATAATACTAACCTATAGAGTTAAAGTTGGCCGTTTTAATTTAAATTATTTATTATATCCGTATCTTTATTAACAGTTTAAACTCACTTATAATTATATTCACTAATTATACTGTGATTATTAATATAACTAAATAAACATCTTTAACTTTTTTATCTGTTAATAAATTTAACCTCCGTGTTATAAAAACCAGTTAATACTTACAGTAATTTAACTTTAATATCTAATATAAACTAAGATAATAACATGTAATCCTTAATATATTTTTATAATTAAAAACACTGGATTTTAAGAAACTTAAACCTAATCACATAAACACACTAAAAGACCTGTTTATATATATAAATACAGTTATTAAACTAAATCTTATATAAAAAAAACAGTTTTATAACACGTATAATATTAATAAATATTTTTATAAGATTCTAAGGATTATCCGTAAAAAAGTTAATAATAATATATTATTTATTAGGTTTTTCTTTTAGGATAAGTTACTTTATTATAAAAATCCAGCCACTAACTATTAATAATTCTGTATACTAAAAATATTTAAAACTAATATGTTTTAAACAGTGTATAACAGTAATTATTACTTTAGATTTTATCACACTTATAAATATATTTAAAATAACTATTATATTTATAAACTGTCACAGCGGTTTAATAAATATATTTAGTATTACTAGGTGTGTCAGATTACATAAATAAAATAACACTTCTTATACGGTGTTTTATATTTAATTCAGTTCCTTTCTTTTTTTTTTTATACAGTCTGTATAAATATTATCACCGGTCTGCCGGAGTGTGATAATTTTAACACTTTTATCTTAATAACAGATAAATTCAGTAAAAAGATTAAGCTCTCCCCTAAAAAAATAATATACACTACTAAAAAATAAATAAATATATTATAAACTGTTTTAAAAAAATAAAAAATCCTAATCTAAATAATTCTTAACTGAGATCTAAAATAAACCTTTTTTTTCTAGAAAGCTTTATTTTAGTGCGTAAAAACAAAAATACTTTTTACCGCTGTATATCACCCTTAATTAAATGAGTAAAATAAATATATAAATTAAACGGCTGAAATTACTATATATTTTAGTTTAGTCTAGGATCTAACATCTAACTAGGTTTTTATACTTTTTATAATAGCTTAATCTTATAATAATAATTTAAATAAATCCACAGACCTCTCTCCTAATAAGATTATATATAAACAGTGATTAAATAAAGGTTTTAATAACACCACCTTTTACTATCTTACTGATATAAACACTTTTATTAAGATATAATTACACACACATCAGAAAGTCACAGATATTATTACTTTTACTAAAACTGTTATAAAATAATAATATAATAAACAGCACGTCTTATTAACATTTAACATAAAAAACTATGTTTATATTAAATTATATAAAAACTATAAAATCCCCAGCGCCTTTATTAAATTCAGATAATAACGCGTTAGCCCTATAATAATAAAGAAAATTATTAAAAAAACAGCTTATAAACTTAATATTCCCAAAACTTAATAAATACACCCTGTTATATCTATTATATATCTTAAACCTATAATATCACCAACAGATAATCCGTATAATCACTTAAGACTTAAACATCCCTAAATTATATAACCAAAAAAGGACGTATTTACTGTTAAATAATTATTTAACCGCCGTTTATAACATCACGGTAAAAAGATAGCCACAGAATATTTTATAAAATAAAAAGGATACGGTGTAAAATATAACCGCTAGACACCGGAGGATTAGATTAATAAAAACCTCTGTAAGAAATATAATACCGCACATCTAAGAGAACTAACTGACGCTATATTAAAGAAAAAAAAATAACTCCATTAATCACCACATTCAAACTCACTAAGGGCAGTAAGCTTTTTTTAAAAAGGCGGTATATTATTACGGAAGTAACAGATGGAGGTTCGGAAACAGCATTAGTGAGGTTCGGAAGTGGCTTGAGAGGTTCGGCAGCAGCATCCATCGGTGGCAGCCATGTATATAAGCAGCTCATAGCCCATCTTTCACGAATTCAAGCTTCTTCTCTTCTTCTCATCTCTGCCAGTACCATATCAAACGACAGGTATAGGTAAGACCACAATCCAAAAGTCGATAATAAAATCGGAAATGCCAAAGGCCACGTTCTTCTTATCGACACGGGGACAGTTTAATTCGTAATTAAGTGGAGTAGACCATGCCGAATAAAACTTGGTGCCACATTGGAAGATAGTAGCGAACAGAAATCCAACGGCCCATAGTGTAACGATGATCAAAGTTCCAATTGTAATGAGACTGAAGACGCTTGTCTTGTGATGCGGACAGAAGATGCGGCGATAGAAGAAGAGCACGCTACTTTTCACACACAGCAATTGCAGCGACCCAACAATATAGTGGGCAAATTCCGTCTGTAGGATGTTAGCGTATCTCCGTTGTTGAAAATTTCCAGAGATAGGAAGTCGCACCACTCCAACGACGTGAGTCTCCCGAGACGCGTACTGAATGATATTGACCGAGTTAGGCGGGTGAGGCGTGGGATGGCCCAGAGCTTTTTCGCGGACGCCTAAAGACTGTCAGCAATTCACATAGTCACATAGTCTGAGCTGGATTGCTGACGGACCCCACATAAGGAAGCTGGCCATGACCCAAGTAAGTACCTAAGGTCATCATGAGCTTTTTGTGTGGTCATAATTGAGCTTCTTTGTACCAAAGCTGGAACTGTGAGCCAGTCATCTATGCCTAAGGCAAGTTTCTGCACTCTGCGAGTATAGAAACGCAAAGCGACTGCAATGACACATAGTATCGGTGTTGTAATGCTCACGGTGAGGATCCCTTGAGGGGTATGATCTTGCATTTCTGGATCTCGGATTCGACTCTTTGCAAAGCTTCAAGAGATGAGATATCTAAAGCCTCAGAAGGTTCCCATGAGCAGCTCGTTCTTTTCTGAATGATGCGGGGCAAAAATCGGGGGTTACTTTTGGACGCGACAGAATTCCAGGAGGGTAATGAAGATGGGGGTATGAAAAAAAGCAAGTATCAAGTACTCAACTCTTCTCTGTGCTGTCCTTGTGCATCTCTACCGCAATCGGCCTTTGAGCTAGGAAATCATACCCATGCAGCAACGCCTTGACACTTTGTAGACACCCCTCGTCGGTAGAACCTACTGCTTAGCGATATTTGCTTGGATGAGCTGAGTCTGTGATCGTTCCAACCGCAAACTCGCGAGCCGCCTTAAGAATATTGCATAGCTTATCGTCGCCAGTCAGTGACAACCTAGGAATATTCGAGCCCCGCATATGCAACTTCATTGTTTGTGCCACGACGATGCACGTTCACTATCCCTCCGCTCATTCAGGCTGAGAGGTAACATCGCGTAAGGCAACAGTACGGCACGGCTCCTGCTAGGGTGCCTGTACGGTAAGCATGTTCCGAACGCACAGGCTTGCGCGTTACCCGTACCCGCTCTTGTTCTAGTTCGGCGAGGAAGCCTGTTATCCTACCCTTTGCCTCAGACAAACAATCATTTGATAGTCTACTGCCTCTGCGGTAGATGCGAATCCGTCGCTCTGGGCTGAGATTTAGACGGCTGATGACAACAACCTCATTTCAAAGGACCAATCGTGAGAAAGGCTACTCTCCTAGTCCGCAGATGTTGGTTACCATCCAGCCAATCTGGGAAAATGCAAACCTGGAAACACGGCTCGATGTACAGACAATTTTCAATATGCGTCTTGGTATATCTACCGAGATGTTAGATACCTTGAAGTCGACCTGCCTTGGCATAGAATTATGATGCAGATCAGCGACACGCGTACCAACGGGCTTCGCACATTACCTAGACAAATTGATACCAGCTGATTGATTTGTTTTACCCATCGGAACCTACCAGCAAAGCCCACAAGTAGTGCTGAGCTCTACGAAAATGGTGAGTGGTCAGAGACTTGGCAAATATAAAAATGTCCGATCTACTTCATTGAGTAATCCACCTGCTTGCTCCATCAAGTGAAGCATTCGTTTCCATCACAACTACCAAGATGCAACTTAAAGTCTATGCCGCCCTTGTTCTTGGACTTCGTATACTTAGTGCAGCGCTCCCTCATTCTTGTATGTATCTAGGTGAACGTCCTCGTGGTACCTATTCTCACCTTGATTTTCTAACAAACTTAGTGATTGATCGAAGCATCGAGTTGGGCAACGTTTTCGCTCGCCCCAATGAAGCTCCTACGGAAAACTACGAGACTTCTGGCACAGAGATCGAAAAGCATGACTACCTGCGTATTGATAGTCGTGGATTGGAAGTCGGCAATGTCTTTACTCGTCCTAGCGAGGCTGCTGGAGACGGATATGAGACTCCTGATGGCGAGACAGAGAAGCGTGGTTTGACTGTGGGGAACGTTTTCACTCGCCCCAGTGCAGCCGCTGATGAAGGTTATGAAGCCAATGAAACAGACACGGCTGCTGCCTGATTTCTTGTTGAGAAGGTCTACTCTAAGGAGCTTCACTATAGCTTAGATGATCATCGTATAACGACAAGTATAGCTTTCCTTCAACAACGAGTACTAAAGTGAGAACAACATTTATGCAGAGCCGAGAAGCAAAGTAAAATTGCTGTACTGGTGTGCTTTAAAATCTGTTCCATTTATTGAGCACATTGGTCTCAGTACGGGCTAACGAGATTCTTGGCTCAATATTCTTGAAAGTCTATTAGATAGTAGCTCAGTGGCCTCATCTACCTCTAATAAATCTAAAGAACGATTGTCAGTTGATTCTGACATCATGGGGGTTGTCCACTGTTGTATCTCGACCGAGGTTAAACCCCGCCGACCTCGAGATTGTCTGCGAAGTACTTCTTGACGCTTTCAGTGTAAGGACTGCCCTCTGGACAGAAACGATATCTATTCACCCGCGGATAGTCTCCTTGAGTCGGGTGCACAAAATGATAACAAGCAGAATTTTCAATGGCCCAACGCTCCATCTTATCCCAAGATCTACAGTTCCTCATCTGACCGTTGCCGGACACAGGACTCTCATTCAATGTGGTATAGCGAGGCGTATCATCGGCTTCACACTGAATTGTCTGGAGTATACCATCGAGACAATGAGTGACGTGTTCAAAGAGCCATGTTTGCGCTAGACCACGATTGAATTCGACAAGGGATTGACGAACGATTTTCTGGGCAAAAATCAGTGCTGACACCTTCAAGAGAATATATATAGCCCACTATGCAGTGAATGTTGTGGTAAGCAGTCAAGAGATAGATGCCTTTGCTCTGGTCCCAGGGAAATCGTTGTGATTGTGGCAGGCCCGTTGCAGTAACATAATCGTCCGATAGTGCCACCATGCCAATTGACTCGTCAAGAGCGTTCCAAGCTATGTCTTCTTCCGTGGAATTGTTGGGATTATAAAAGAGCGACTCATGGTGATATGGCTTTGGAATATTCCGTACCAGACTTGCTAAATGCTTTGAGTTTCTGATATAAGTATATGACTTGAGTCGAGGACGATACCATAACGTGTGGTCATCAAACCAGATAACTGTTCGATCTTGTTGCTTTGATGAGTTATTTTGGCTAAGAATGCTATATTGCAGACGGCGGAGATAACCAATGCAATAACGCAGAGCAAGAGATATCTATGAGAATATCCTGTTCGTTCTTCCTCTTTGCTCCCTGCGTGTTGATCTTGATGGATGATCTCAGCGGGGATCAGATGATATTCCTTCATGTTGGGGCTCATATCTAGCTTCGTACCTAGTAAATTTAACAGGATGAAAAATATAAGATGAAATATGGCCAATGTTCTCGGTACCTAAATTAGGGCAACCATAGTCATTCGATGGAACAAGAAGACTTCGCCGGCTCAAGGCCGTCTCTAGACCCGAAAGCACCTACCGAAGCAGCTGAAAGCACAACTTCGTTGTAAATAACCCTGGTTCTACCCAAAGGCTTTCATCCTCACGTCACTGCTCTCGCAACATTACTTGCTCGTCACATCGCTTGCTTGAATGGTTGGCCAGAATTGATGTAAGAGCGCGGCACAACAGGACCCACCAAGCTTGATATTATCCAGACACGAATCGTGTGCCTTGCTGGCTCTCTCAAGGAGGAAGATGTTGGATACAAGGCAAGATTTGCAGCTTATGGTAAGGTGCGGGGTGTAAAAGTTGGGTCTCGGTTGCGTTTCCGTGCCGCTTTCTGCTCCACCTTTCTTCCGGACCCAGCAGAGCGGTCTTCCCGCCCACCTCTCGTCTCCTAGACATGCAAGTCGCCGTTCCCAGATAACTATGCCACGAGCACTTCGACCGTTTCGCGATCGGCGTATACTTTGGTCTGACCTACCTCCGGAATCAGCCTGGTTTCGTCATGGGTTAGCCCTGGCTTGGCCCACCATACGCCGTTGCTGCACGCGCAACAACGATTTGTGAGGCGCGCGAACAGACAGGCAAGCAGCCCCTCGCGGCGAATGACAGCCACTTACTGAGCTCGCAAGGCTCCGAGCTTCCTGCAAGTTGCGCTATGGCCCTGATCCTTTGCCTTGAAGCCTTTGCTCGCTGTCATAGGCTGCGAAGTTGACCTCTTTCATCAGTAGTGGTTCAGCTGGTCAACCCTCGTTTAACCCTTACTACCCGGTCCGTGACTATTCTGCATGGAGGTGACACATATGTTGGCTCTAGCTGAACCTGTCTCTCCTTTCTTTGGATAATCTGTTGATCATTACTAAAAAAATGTTTATTGCTATCAAGTCCCGTGCCGTGACATCCGCTAAAAATCTACTCGACTACTAGGCTTACAAAGTCCCTGATCGATTAGCGCTGAAGCACTCGTCGTTATACATCGAGCTCCAAAGTATTCAAGAATTCGGGCAGAGCAATTACTTCCTTACTACGAAACTCCAAGGCTCCAACCTTACAACCTCCCACGAGCCGAGACGCGTTGTCATCGTCGCCGTAGACCTGACGTGGTAAAAGGGGTCCAACATGATACCTCTCATACTCTGTCTTTGCCTTCTAGCTCTGTTTGGACAATCACTATTGAACCGCGTTCGAAGGACGAGGGACATGCGTAAGAACGGCTGTGAGCCGGCAAGACAATACCCACATAAAGATCCAATTCTCGGCCTGGACCTGGTATTTGAAGACATTAAAGTGAATAAAGAAGGAACACATCTCAAGGCATTGCAAGAACGCTTCGAGAAATATGGGAAAACATATGAACAGCTTCGGCCAGATCGTACTCGCATGGTGCATACGATGGAACCAAAGATGGCACAATACATTGCCACGAATATTCAGACATTTGGTCTTGAGCCCATGCGATACGGATTTCCTCCAACACGAGACTTCTTTGGCCGTGGAATCCTAGCTGTTGATGGTCCTTTTTGGGAGCATTCTCGGGCACTGATCAAGCCAATTTTTGGGAAGGCACAGATTGCCAATCTTAAGTCTCTCGATGACCATCTCAAGAGGATGATGAGCTACGTACCAAATGACGGATCGACGGTAGATCTTCAACCACTCTTCAAGCGCCTGTTTGTCGATACTGGTATGGAGTTCATTTTCGGTGAATCCGCGAATACTCTCGCGCCCACGACGGAGAGTAACCCTGATTCTTTCGTTCACGCTTTCGACAAAGCACTTATTCTTCTCGGCAAGCGCCTTGTCCTCGGTCCACTGTGGTTCCTTGCTGGAGGTACTGCGGAGTACAAAGCTGCTTACAAAAAGGTTCAGACCACCTGCGATGACTACGTAGCCAAAGCGATGCGCAAGAAACCATCAGATACGGAGAAAGGCTTGGAAGAAGATGATGACGATAGCTCGAGCAAGACATATTTCCTTCCCTATGAGCTCGGCAAAGTTGTTGACGATCCAGTTGAACTCCGCTTCCAGCTCATGCAGATCTTCTTTCCCGCTCGAGACACTATTGCGATTGCAGTATCGAACATTTTCTTCTTCCTAGCGCGACATCCGAAAGTTTTTGAGAAGCTACGTAAAGAGGTCGAGTCGATAGGTGACGTGCCACTGACCTTTGAAGTCCTGAAGTCGATGCTTTATGTACGCTATGTCTACAATGAGAGTAAGCTGCAATTTTCCTTTGCTGTTTGGACTCTCTTGTATCATTGCTCTAGCGGTCTGTTCGCTCGCCATTCGATCCCTCCGCATAGGCGCTGTTGAAGGAGAACTGCTGCTATTACACTAAGGAGACCCTCTTTCTCTCTCGTCTTTATATAAGTTTGTCTTGATTTCTTAACTTGCTCTCTTCTCTCTACCATATCTTCTCCTTTGAGCCTTGCGGTTTTCTCAGCTCGGCACTCAATTTCTCTCATCTCAAGAGTCCACGTGCCATGTATATGACGATCTCATCACTTGTCTGCCTCACTCTACTCATCAGATTGCGAAGTTTTTTGCATTGCATTAGTACATGCACAGGCAATCTGCATGATTGCCTTTCTTTTCTACAAAGGAACAATCTGCATTGGATCACTGACACGTCATACAGCGCTTCGCCTCCGCGGTCCAACCGGACAAGCGTTCAGGACCTGCCTTCACGATACAACGCTGCCGCTTGGCGGCGGGCTTTCTGGTACCTCTCCAATATTTGTGCAGAAGGGTGATGCGGTCATTGTATGGATGTCATGCATGCACCGCGATCCCGCCATATGGGGAGCGGATGCCGAATCTTTTCGTCCAGAACGATGGGAGACGGCCCGACCAATGTGGGAGTATGTCCCTTTTTTCGGCGGTCCTCGTATCTGCCCTGCTCAACAAATGGTTTTTGTTCAGTCTGCGATGACGGTAGTAAGAATAGTGCAGAGATTCGCAAGGTGCGAAAACAGGGATGATGTTCTCGAATACGTTGAAGTGAACAAGATCACTACGGAGTCGAAGAATGGGTGCCTGGTGGGCCTCATTCCGGCATAAGAGCCATGTACGATCCTATCAGGCTGATAGTAGGCTTGGAATGCCCAATATATCCCAGAAAGCTGGGTGAAGCTATGGTTATTAAATAGGTCCGAAGACGATTGCTAGGAAGTCTCCATTCTGTCTGGCACGCATACCAGGCTCGGTCATTTGCGGCCCAAGGGGCTATGGTAGGAACGTCTGGGTCATATCAGGTCCGAAACTCATAGAAGACTGCGGCAGATTGGAGGTCCTGTACCTTGATCTCCAGCTCCCTATCTCACAGAAATTGTATCTGCATCAATTGAGCGTTCCGTGGAGTCAAGAATTCGGTGGTCGGTTAGGGCTCGACCAAGTGTTTGGGGTAATAGTTCGCCAAGTCTTTACCTTTCTTCTTGACAGGAGGATCACATTTAACGTTGGCTCCATGACGTGCCTGGCATTGGATAAATTCCGACTCTGGCGCGCAGACATAATTGTGATTGATGAAAATGGAGGTACACATTCTGTCTGAGGCTTGTGTGGCTATTAGATTATGGCACACCTGCCACTTCGCTACGAATACTTACCAAACAGTCGACCTGGGAAGAGGGAATGACGTTGCGCCGATAGTGGGACCAACAAATTGTTCCAGGCAGATAAGGGCTTTGTAGGCTGGCGGCTCTGGCTGTAATTTTACGTCCAAAATCTTCCACTTTTCTTTGCTAATGTTGGGCGATCTGGTGGAAGTAAGCAGAGGAAGCGGACCGTAACGTGCCCCAAAGGATTGTGGTCTTTAATTGTTGATAGCTTTCCTGTGCTACGAAATACCTTCGTTACGTCCCTCGGGTGCACGATGGATTAGCCGATGGATAAATAAACTTCAGTACCTCATGCCAAGAGGCCGATATTGGCATGACTTTCCGAGCCGCAAAAGGTGCCACTTTGGTTTGACTAGGTAAATCCTTAATCGTCCTTCGCCTGCGCCATCCTTCTACGTCCGACGTCTACGGCACCTGCTAGATAGGGGAATTGAAACAAGCCGATCGGTCAAACCTCTGGTTTTTGTGGCGCGCCGCGCACATCGGACGCAGGATGTGTCCAATCGGGCGTCATCGGTACCTGCATTGGCCGCGGCATCTGACAGACGGCGTCAATGCATCGCACACTTTACCCCTTTCTCGCTCACGAACTAGCCATGGCATCAACCTAAACCCGTCTTTTGCCCGGTAGGGAGCAATTAGCGGAGATGAGGATACCGAGAATAGCATATGCGGTAAGAGTCTAGAAGACGGAAGCCGCTCTGATTGGAAGAGGGATTGGAGCTGCTCGGACCAGAAGCATAGCGCACGCTCTGATTTGCAGCTTAGGGCAATGTTCCAGATGCCTGCCAAACGCCTCTGGAGACGGACTCGCCACCACACGACAATTCCCATGATTCGTGAGCGTGAGCGATATTGACGGAAGGGCGACTAAGCCTGATGCCGCTAACGGGGCATTGAGAGGAGGGAGGATGGAGACGGGATATAAACTCACGACGCTCTCAATCATTTCCTTTGTCTGCTCTCTTTCCACGCTCTCAGCCGACATACAGCATCTCTTTGTCGAGACTCGTTCCTTACCCTAGTCACTCACTACAAGAGTCAAGCTTCAACGTCTATAATAACTACTTCTCTTTCGTCTTCAAGTCCCTCTAAACTACTCTAATCACTCTCTAATCCAACAACCAACACACAATCAAGATGCAATACTCTCTCATCCTCGCCTCCCTCGCGGCCCTCGCGGCTGCCAAGACCGACCTCAGCGGCTGCACCTCCTCCGCCACCCGCGACCAGTATGGCGAAGCCTCCATGATCTACTGGGTCCCCGGCTCCGGCGAGATCTGCTCCATCCTCGACTGCGGCGGCGGCATGGCTCCTCCCCTCTACAACGTCCCCGGCTGCGCTGCCTACACCGGCACTGCCTCCTACTCTCCCTCCTACCTATCCGGGTACGGACCCGGCGCTACCTCAACGCCCTCTGCCCAGACATCCAGCGGCGCCGCTGCTGCTCCCAGCGTCACCGCGCCCGCGAGCTATGCGGCGAGCACCTCGTCCTACGCGTCGGTGGCGTCAAGCTACGAGTCGTCGGTGTTGAGCTCTGCGAGCGCGGTCATCTCGAGCTACAGCTCCCTCGTGTCGAGCGCGGTGTACAATAATACTACGCTTGCGAGCGTCACGTCTCGTCCTGTTCAGAGTGCTCCGGCTGGCAATGGTAGCGCGCCACACTCAACGATTGCGTCGCCTATCGCTCCCACGTATGGCAGCGGAAGTGGAAGCAACAGCAGTGCGCCCAGCGCCCCGAGCGTTGTGCCGGCGAACCCGAATGGTGCGGCGGGTGTGAGACCGATGGCTGTGATGGGTGGTGTCGCAGCCCTTGCGCTTGGCGCCGCTGCTCTCTTGTAGATGGGTTAATGTCAAATGGGAAAGATTAGGAAAGGTGGCGGCTTGGGAATTTGAGGCGTCGTATAGTGGACAGCGTAGTATGTAACCAATATGAGTGACTGAAAGGTGCAAATTGAACCGCCTTTTCCCATATTACTTTAAGTCTTGAGATGCATATTCTCCCCCATGTTTTCTTTTGATCGTCCCCACACCTTACTTGAAGGTTCTCACGGAGCAGACGGCATCCGTTCCTTCACCTATCTGAGAAGCCCATAATACCTCGATGATTAAGTTGGAGCGATGATGGCGCTAACGCTCCTCGTTGGCTCTAACTTTCCGGAACCGCATCTTCCACCCACGCACTAAATTTGCTTCGTCGGGTTCCGAGGTACAATAGGTGTATCACACTTGTTGTTTGAAAGAAGAATCTCCAAAAGCAGTATTGTAGTAGTCTCAAATCAAAGCCCATAATCCTCGGCGAGCAAGTCGGATAACCTGGAATTCTCTACTGCGGAAAGGCGCTCGGGTCTTCTGCCTCGGATGTACCACCTAATCGATTCATACCTAAACAGCCAGACCTGCTGAATGGAAATATTGGGCAGAAGGTTTACCGAGTCGCGTGCAGTTTAGGTGGGACGATCTCCCGCGAGGCATTCCACACCTGAGGAACGCGCCTGTGACAATGGCGGCTGCTGCGATACGATCCTTTTTGTTGCCATCCTCCGAGATTCTGGAGCCTGGATGCGATTGGGACGGTAGCAGCAGCATCTTCGTCGCCTGTGCTAGCAGAGGACGAGACCACTTGCAGCTGCCAGTGCTCCAAATTGTTGGTCTTCAAGCCACAGAGGGCAGGGAGCACAACGTGTGGCTAAGCTGTCGGCAGCGCCCTGGGCAGTGAAAATCTGCGCGGGATATTCCTTGTCATCACCTCGTCTCCGCTGCTGGCAGGTGATGACGCTCTTCATCAAAGCATGGAAGGCAGGCTTATGAACCTGAGCAGGTAGTGTATCGACCGCACGATGAGCAAGCTATCATGATATACCTAAGGTATAGCAACCCATGAGTAGATTTGGAAAAGCCCCGAACGCAGTACATCTAGTGCCAGAAAGTGGGCCTTCTGTGTACAGTGTATCCTTATTATCCCCTTGATAGAGTCCTAGAGACAGGTATCCTCAAAGAGAACGGGATTGAATGGAAACTCTCTGGCCTTGGCTTTGAAGACATGATTGTAATATTCATGTGCTCAAGGTTTACAGAACCCTCCACCAATCAGCTTCGGATTGACTTATGCGACCTCGCCGAGCCTGACATAGCACTGCTGCGGCGTCCTCGTGAACTTAACATCCGCATCATAACTTCCGAGCTCTGGCGGCACGGACTTTAGGTCGAAGTTCAGGACGATCAACGTCAACAGCAATTTCGCCTCCGCATACGCAAGACGTTTTCCTAGACACATCAGTCCTGAACCATCATCACTAGGAAACGAAAGGGAGCAACGTACCGAAACAACCCCTTAACCCCGCCGAAAATGGCATAGTGGGCCCCGCATTGATATCAAATCTCAACCCGTTTTCATCCTCCTTCAACCATCGTTCCGGTCTGAACTCGTCAATATCCCTCAGGTCCCACTCAGCCACCTGGCCCTTTCTCTCGCGACTCGACGCACTCCTCTTAGTTTCGTCGACCGGGATTGCAGGCGCTTTGAAGCAGGGACCCGCGTTCATGAAAAAGACTTCAGTGCCCTTAGGAATGGGGTAACCGAGTAAGGTGGTGTCGACGGTAGCTTGTCGCGAGATGCCTGACGCGACAGCTCCCATACGGAGCATTTCTTCAATGACGGCGTCCAGATAGGGAATGGGCGTTTCGAGGATTGATGCTGGGGTGGGGAGGACGGTAAGTGACGGCTGGACGCGAGTGATATTCAGGCCGGATGTGAGGGCGCTGCGGAGATCTCGTTGAACCTGCGGGTTGTCCGATAGGTACTTGACACCCCATTGGAAGACCGAAGCCGTGGTTTCGTGACCCTGACGAGATGTGATTAGGCAAGAGATGTATAGTCTAGTGTGCAAGACTTACGCCGATCAAAAATGCGACAAGTTCGTCCTCCAGGAATGCGTCTGAAAGCCCTGCCTCACCTTTCTTGAGAGATTTCTCTTCCTGCCGAAGAACGCAGTCTACTACCGATTTCATAGCAGGTAGGTCTCCACCTGACTTTGCGGTGTACTTTGCTCTGGATTCCGCAATTATCTTTGTGATGACTTTGTGCTTGTACTTTAATGCTCCCCGTGCAGCCGTCAGTTTGCAAACGATCCAGTGGGTGAGCCAAGGCAGGGGGGAAACTATAGCGGCTTCTGTTGAATGCGTGATGATTCCGATCGTGTTGACCATGGGATCAAGCTCTCCTTCCTGAAACGTGATTGGTTCATCAATGTTCGACTGTAAGTTGTTAACTTCAGGCTTCTTGGGCAACGCCTTGTGCATGACATCCGCCGAGCGCAGTTGGTTGCCGAAGACCGAAGCCCACATTGCGTCAAAGAGGGTGATTTCAAGGTCGTGAGCCAGGGGGACAGGTCGACCATTGGCAAGTTCTCGCTTGGCTTTCCAGAGCTCCACCAACGCCGCCGATGCATCGAAAACTTGGAGAGCAGCCACATTGTTGACAAATGTAAGTGACATCGTGTCTGCTAGTGCCCGCCTCAAGGCTTTGAACTTGTCGTCCGTCTTCATTGATATCGTCGCATGCTTTATTGTATTGTCAAATACTTCGGTGAAGAAGTCAGATCGCTCAAATTCCTTGGTTCGTCGGACAAGAACATCCTGGGCTTCTCGGAAATCAGTGCATATTACGGTAGGCCTTGCACCAGGCTTAATCCAGACTTGAACGAGAGCAGAGTTCACCGCTTGGCATTGGGCTGCCATCCATTTGTATGGATCTTTGTGTTTCTTTACATAAGCAGCAACTTTTGGAATGTCGCCAAGGACGCTACGCCTGGAATCTTCGTTACAGGGGATGTCTTGTATTGCTCTGGGTAACAATCGGAAATACAGAGCAATGAGTCCGACGACTGCAATTGCTAGGAACGCAATGAAATTGGTCAGATGCGGCGGAAATGACAGTATATCCTGCAAGGAAGACGATGCCATTTTGGTAGTTTCTGAGTAGACTCCTGAGTGAAGAGGTGGTTTGGAATATGACTGCTCATCAGCACTTCTTTCGGAGCCAGTGCGTAGCACGTAACTCAAGTCTTCGTCCTGATAAACGGCGCATTCACAGCTCTTTAAAGTGCAAGAACTCTTCGCCTCGACGCGGTACGCCGAGCCCCCACGTTCGTGACTCGCAACCGGTAAGGGTAGGCGTCAGCGCTAGCTGTATTATGGTGCAAGGCTGCAAGCAAATTTAGGGAACCCTTGTTTTGGCAGTGCAAGACCCAACTCCGTAAAAGACACGAGAGCACCCAGTTAAATCCGAATACAACAAAGCCACACGATCAGCAGCCTTGGCTTGTTCCTAAACACTATCAAGTGTGGGAACGCTTGACTGATGCTAGAGTGCTGCCTATTATCCTATTGTAATATATGTGCGAAGAGGGGCAGGACGAGTGCCTGTGCTTAAGGGGATGTCGATATAAACCATCATGGCAAATCCGATGCTTGGCACATGTCTCGACCGGACCGAGTCATGCGCGTTTCGATACTTCGTACCGCTCAACCGATTGGTCAACGGTCCTTCACCTTTGTTCCTCTAGGGTTGTGTTGGATTCATGAAAAGTACCCACTTTCTGGTTGCTTTCGAATGAGTTTTGTGGTTATCCGTAATCGCCCTAAGCATCAGAGGCACGGTTATTGTGCAAGCAGCAGTGATGAGTGACTTGATCAAGCTGGCGCTAAAGCATAAATTTAGAAAAGCTGACGTTGGTGAAGCGGGTTCTTGGGGCGTCCCGGGTGGCCTAAGACGAGAGCCAGGGAAGAGTAAAGCTGAGTCATCCGGCCTGACCATGCCAGCCTTCGAAATGTTGGATTATGTGACCGCAATGTTTGCCTCTTCTGGGATCCCCTGAGACGGTCTTTCCGATGACTTCTTAGGCATGATACTCACTCCCTCCACGTGCGATGCCTTCACGTTCTCGGAGAAGACAGTGGCGGACGAATAGGCCATCGAAAAGGCAAGCAAGGTATGAGGGAAATACTGGGATCGATTGCCTTGTAGCAGAGCATCAGGTCAACGTAGGTGCGATCATAGGCTGTGAATAAGGCGATGTCGGCAAGCTTCACAGTATCATTATCAAGCTTTGTCTTGGTGAGTTCTGATGCCAAGCTTTTGAATCGACTTCGAGCTCCTAAGGGTGGTAATACCGATATCTCCTTATTCTTGCACACCAGGAATTCCTTAGACGAAACCTTAAGCATGCCACATAAAGTTAAGAAACTCTCACAGCGGATACACATAGATGAGGCAAAAATGCGACTAAGCGTAAGGATGAACATAGTACCTTAAGCAGTAGGCTGAGCGGCCAAGGTCCCAGGAAGTTGCAAGCCAAACTAATCTAACTGGCTACCAGGAGACGTACGAGTCTCACACGAAAATACCACTCTATTCACACGCTGTAGCCGCATCCCTCGCTGCAGCTTTCGTGCTCCTCATAAAGGGGCGTGGCTGCGGAGAGCGACCTCTCCTCATGAATTCTCCCTCCCTCTCGCTATCACCGACGATAATGCCATCATCCGTACCGCTCCAATCGTCCAGCACAGCCATAGCTATTTCTACGTATTGGCTAACAAAGCGGCTATCAGTGCTATGACACCAGCACCCCGCCAGGAGATGCGTGACGCCTTCGACACCAACGCCACCAGTCCCGCCGTTGTGAACGCGGCATTTGTTTCGCTACTGCAAAAGTCAACTACCACGTCGCCCTCGTCACGCAGCGCATCGTGATCATGTCCAGCGGCTTCGGGTCTGTCGCGCGGCGGTTCGATCCGTCGTCGCCGACTTACAAAGTGCAGCAGATGCAGTATTGTGCAAGCAAGTCTGCGCTCAGCATAGTGACGACGTGTCAGTGGGCCGAGCACGGCTCATCGGGAATCATGGTATTTACATACGACCCTGAGTTTACGGCGCCAAACTTGGAATCATACAGCAAGGCAGAAAATAGGGCGAAGGACTGATGGAAAATGGTGTTGCCGCTGACTGACGTGTTGGAGAGGAAGAGAGATGAGGAAGCGGGCTTGTTTTTCGGCAATTTGGATGTCGATCTTTAGTGGAAACATCACGGATATCTCTCTACGTATTGTCTTCCATGCGAGATCCAATACGGAGATTGGTCTCGTCGGATCCGCTTGGTCAAAATGTCTGAAAGAGTTCCGTTAATCCTTATGCTTTTGCTGGGGTCCCTATCACGAAGCAGTATGTCTACCATCATCTGGTAGCTTTGGAGATGGTATTCAGACTGGAGCAGCTCAGATCACGTTTTCTTCATTCTTCGTCATTTTCCGTCCCCCGTCGAACTTCCAGACACAATACATACTACTCCTCGAAAGGACAAGCTTCAAAAGTAGAATTGCGGGGATCCTAAGTTGAGCTCGTAATCCTTGGCGAGTAAGTCGGATAACTTGCCATTCGCCACAGGAAGGTAGGTGTATCACCCCTGGGAAGTACCTAAATTGAGCTGTGGGCAGCCAGACTTGCTTGATTGAAGTATACCTACGGTAGTAGAAGGTTTACCGAGCATGGACGCGACGATCTCCCGACTAGCTTGGCGAGGCATTCCGCACCCAAGGTACACCAATAATGGGTGTTTGGTCCACTGTATTTCGTAGTAGTCCGATGCTACTGGTTTGGCTATATGTAATTTGGCTTACTGATGCAACTTGCCCTGCCGCGGTCTGTATATGGTCGGCAAATCTTTTGGTACCATCTCGGTCGTACTTTTCATATCTGACTCACTGCTCCCATGACTTCATGTTCCCTGGCAACCAGCTCCTTCGTTCTCACAGATTTTCCTTTGTTACTTCCTGAAGTATGTTTCGTTAACCATACATCTTTCCTACTTCTGGCTTTGTCTGCTTAAGCTTCATTTCGTAATCTTCGTCTTCATCGAACCACCTACAAAGCCTTTCCCTATACTGCTCCTTCCACCTATTCCTATCGAGTCCCCACCCGAAAATGCCCCCAAAGCAAATCCACCTCGTCCGCCACGCCCAAGGCTACCACAACCTCTCCACCGCCAATCATGCCCTCCGCGACCCGCTCCTCACCCCCCTCGGCGAAGCCCAATGCCACAACCTCGCCCTCACCTTCCCTCACCC
>JAGFVP010000434.1:0-17779 GCA_021031095.1 Bathelium albidoporum
GTGGGGGAGGTGGGTGAGGAGGAGGAGGAGGTGGATGGGGTGAAGGTGAGGAAGGTGGGCGAGGGGGAGATGCTGTGTAGTGCGGAGGCGTTATTCATTGAACCGAAGTCGGCGGCGACGATGCCACGGGTGTATTCGACGCAATAAGAGGTGGTGAGGACTCGGGATATTTGTGGGATTCGTTAATTCAACTTAATTGACGGGCAGCGTTTGCAAACAAGGTTAAAGTGCCGCCGCAAAAGCGACGACGGTGTTGAAGTCTCTTTAGGAGGTTACAGAATGCATGTGTGTAAGCCTGCGTCATTGGACAAGGGCAGATTCATGAAGGTTCGAAAATGCATGGAATTGGATGGTTATAGAACATAGAGATATTACATTCGAATAAAGGTGTATAGCTGATGAAGACAGCCAGCCAGCTTTGTTCTTTGGTCACCTTCAGCACGAGCATTCGTCTACCTGGTCAGCGACCTTCCACGTGCGATATCGATAGTACTGCGTCAGACTTAGTACTATCTTCTCTATCATCATGCTGTGTCTTGGCTCCATTCTTAGTGTGGTTAGGAGTGCAGTCCTATGCTTTCCGCCTTGAGCACTGACCTCTGCTCCCTTATCGCTGCACAATTGCTATACTGTTAACGTTATTTATGTTTGTAGATATCGAGGATTCGAAAGATAGCCGTGCACGACTGCATGATTTCGTTTGGCGGTGCTCGGTGATTGGCCAGAAATTTGGTCTTCGCCCCGGCGATATCATCACTCAAGTCTTCATTGCCCTTTTACCACCCCTATCTCGCTTGCTGGCCTTCTCGCGCAAGCAGGTGAAGAAGTTTTGACGCGTCAGGAAAGACATAGACAAGGTCAATTTCAGTGTGGCAGATGGGTTCAGGAGGGCAAAGGATCCCCAGTCAGACGTGATAGTCAGAAGTCCTGGGATTATATGCGTCTGCAGATTGGCACAAATCCACACATACGCTTTTGCAACCTCGTGTGCGAGAGCGGCAACTTTATCGCCGTTCGACTCTGTCATAACCTCCCAAAGCGCTTGAACCGCCAGGGAGAGGACATGTGGGTTCTTGTCAAGAGACTTCAACCATCCTGTACGGTAGTCTACCGTCTTGCTGTCTTCAGGAGATGCCTCAATTTGGCGGGCTGAAACCGCGTCCCCACCTTTGCACAGACAATTCTTGTTGATGACTTCGTTGTAATCCTTGTAGGCGTTAAAACCTGTCAACGAGGCGTCGGCGTCGACACTGGCTACACCATGATACTGGACTTGAACATGCGCTTTGAGTACTGTGTCCTTGGAGGACTCCGTTGTCTCTGCCCAAGCGTTCTGATATTCATTAGCTATTATCCTTGAAAATCAAGGCTACTAGACTTACGAGAGTTAATCAGCAACCGTAGGTAGCGCCAGTAACGATATGTGCTCCAACCTTGTTGAATAAACTACGGTAGGACTGAATAGTGTCGGGATCCTCCAGGTTCCATGTCTCCTTTTGCAGCTCCTGCCTCGATGCCTTGTGTAACGCCTTGTCGTCCACGTTGTCACCCCAACTGCCATAATGTGCTTGGACGATGTCTTGTCCAAACGTGTATAAGTAGTACGACTTTGATGACTTGTAATTCTTGTTGATGCCATAACCAAAATCAGCAGAGCCTGTGACGGCCATGTACTCGACTTTGACTGAAACATCTGTTCGAAGAGCTTCAGATGCTTCACTGCTACTCTTATAGACTACCTCATTAGCTGCAGACGATCAGCTCCGGACAGACCCTCGGGTCTAATATACGCACACTTAGTTGTGAGTATACCCGGTGTGACATCTACTTTGGCTGGCACTTCCCAATCCAGACTCTGAATGGACCGATCTGTACTCTTCTTGGATAACTCGAGCACACGATACACTGTCTTAATGCCTGTCGTTACCTGCACGCCATATGTCAGCTGATACATTTCGCGAAAATTAGGGTCAAAGGATCACTACTCACAGAGTCGATGTCTGTTGGACATGCTTCAATCAGATTCAGACCATACCCAAACCAAGCAGCTGGTGGAAAGTTTGCAGCACTGATTTCAGGAAGATCATCGTCATGGCGGCCATGCTCACTTATGAGTTAATAAATGAAAGAACTATTGCAACGGCAGAATGATAGGCCATAGGGAAGCATTATACCTGGCCTTTATATGCATGCATTGCTCACCATTCCGGCTACAAGAGTATCTGCATTCTTATCAGTATGTATTGTAACTGATAGAGATTGCCCTTGATCAAGAGCTTTAGAGTCTAGACCGTCCAAGGCTATCAATCGACGACGCTCCCCATGTGTCTTACAGCGAGCTGAATATACATGGAGAGAGACACTGTTTTCGACTGTCAAAACAGCGGTCCTACTGTATTCTCTTGGTCAACTTAATCGTGCAGGAGAGGATCTGCATCACGGAGTCTCTGTAAGCCAAAGTTTGGCGGTCAGTGGCAGCATGTAGGAACAAGAAGGAATGCTACAAGGTAGTTACGCTTTGGAGGCTACTTCAATATGTTCTCTCGAATCTTAAGTCATCCAGAGCCAGAGGACGTTCATGAACAGGCTAAGAATGGTAGACCAAACGACCATAACCCTTGTGACTCCTGCACGACCTCTCACACTGGGTATTGTAGAAGTACGCCATGCGGAGTGATGTGTGAAATATCTCAACCGAAGCGAAGACCGGGTCGGAGTTTTTGTACACGGGCCGAGATTTTTTCATTTTTTGTTCAGCCATCAAATTGCGGCGGCAAGAATCTCATGGATACCAACCTCTCGCTTGCTTCAGCTCAGAGTCTGTATGTGGTCGCTATCTATGCATACAGAGTCAGTGCTCGACGTACGCGAGTGGCTGCTATCTGGCTCAGCTCAATGCGCTGCCCAAGATTAGTCCAACATTCGAAATAATGTTGCTTTGAGGGCGCGGACTTTCTATCTGCTTCATCGCATCATCCACGCTGCTAGACGCTCATATGGCAAAGACTGGCACGTGGCTTTGACGCCGCAGCTGATCAGGTCGTATAGATACAGAGGTATCTGCATTTGCCGTTATACGGCTGTATTGGAAGCGATGAGCATGAACAACAATCTTGATGCCACGCGAAAGCTATGCGTGGGGAGCCGAGATCCAGGCCTTGAGCGTGGTAAGCGTAACAAGATCAGCAGATGCAGTTACTTTTGCTTGTTTTATGCACATGGGAGTTGAACTTGCGTGTGAATCAGGTGTACAGTGGGTCCGAATTGATTCTGGAGCACTGCAGCTCAGCCACGGCTGAAGCACAAGGCTGGAACAAGTTTAAGGTCACGAGAGAGAGCGCAGTGAACATCCACAATGGCATTGGAGGGCTATGAACCAGTCAGCGGAAACATCTCGCCTAGATCGCAGCCCAGTTTGATGGGTTAAGGTTCTCGATCCCCGTGGCAAAGGAAGACTGACACGATTAGCACTACAGGTACGCAATGTGCATGAGCATTCAACTTCATATTTGACCACAAGCAGTGCCCTGATATTGGATCCGTGGGCTTCTACTTCCTCTCGTATCCACGTACTATCCTGTCATATAACAATGGAAATGAAACCTTTGGAAGATGCCACGCAACTTGTTCTACTAACTTAGGAACGTGTTGACAGAACCCCTGGTCAACGGTATTTGGCTCCAAGTCCTCAAACGGCTTTTCCCACATCCGGAGTTCATTATCGCACCAGAACACTGGACTGACAGGGGAAGACCCGGCGGTTCTCGAGTGGATCTGGTTGTGTATTGTGTACAGCAGCAAGCGCCAGTATTCGTCTATGAAGGGAAGGCCGATAGCGAAAATCTCAGCTTCAGCCCAGACGAAACACTAAACGCCGTCCTCTGTGCTGGTCTGTACAAAAACCTGAGTCAAATCAAGCGTTGTCTCAATGATGTATTCAAGGCTGAAAGTCTGTGGACTGCTCATCAATTAGCACAATGTTCTGACAGGGTAGGCAGGAGAAACATTATATGATGTACTTGCACAAGACACACAATTCATTATCATGAGTTACGACGGGACGTAATATCACCGCGTCGTGTATTCAAGTCTTGCCGTCGACGAGAAATTCAACGTTTTCCGTGATTTCGGTGCTAGGAGATTCGATCTGAACGAGGCCAAGAAGATTCTGGAGGATATAGCAGTGAAGTATCGATAAGCTGAAGAAAAGCGATGCTAGTTAGAGCCTCGATATGGGCGAGATTTGTTGATTCACACTGAGCTTTCCTGACTGTCTACCTTCGTGATCATCCACGAACCTCTTTTCGCCACCTTGACATGCAGGTCCAAACTACCTTGACAAACCGCCCACCCTTACCCCGGCTTACCTGGATCCAATGCATCCTTCAGACGCTGATACGCCCATAGCCCTGTCGCAAAGCCGACGTTCATTTGGCTAAGCTCTTTCCTGTCCCTCGAATGCTTCCATGTTTCGCATTGCTTCTTCCACCCTTCTCCATAATGCTTGGGATCCTCTACTTTAGCGAAATCCTGATCAGGCTGCTTGAGGATGACATTATGCCACATAACATCAAAGGTATTGGTGATGATCATTGTGGGTGTGGTTTGAGAAATTATTCGCAGTAAAACTGCACACGGAGAAAGGGCACAAAGAGTAAAGTCAGTGTAGGAACATCAATCGTGATACCGATGTCTGTATTTTTGCCTTTATTCTCTACAATACGATCTTTGCCCCAGCAATGCAAAGCGTATTCTTAGAACGTGGATCGTTGTCCTGGAACTTGTGGTCGAAAGAAACCTCTTTCGTTTCCAGTATGTCATCAATGAAGGCTGCATCTATGTTGGAGTCAAGTTGATGCGGCTACTGTATCTTCGCCCGATTGTAACGTGTGACAACCAGCCTTCTATTTAAACTGGCATAATCCCTTAACCGTCCATTCTATGCTTCCAAACTTATTCCAGAGGGAGCAGCTGCGAAAAACTTTTTCGGTTTGATTCTACTACCAGACCCTTTTGTACAGAGACATAAGACCCCACGCTTCGCTTGTAAGGTCCTTTGCCTTTGCACTAATAGTCATGCCAAGGAGCAGCTCTGTGTGCTGGATCATAATGTATAGTCGGCGCTGTGGCGAGCCTTTAGACGACGGCAGAGACAAATGTCCGGATGCACTTGTCGATGGTCGAGATCCTTTTTATTGCACGGACCTCGAAGAGATCGAGGTGATACATCCTGGATGTGGTGGGAGATCCCAAAATTGGGACCCTCAACAGGGTCGCATCGGCTTAACATCTTTTCATCGCATACAGTGTGGATGCGCAGATGGTGAAGAAGCGGGACCGCGAGTAAGACTGAGCGAGAGCGTGAGGCAGCAGGGCACCCCATGTAGCCTGCTGCTTTGTCAGTGTTGCTTAAAATAGCTCCAATGGATATTAGGCAGCTCGAACATCGGCAAAGATCTTCAACGCACAGGTAAGCATTTCAAATGGAATACATGTCATGATCCTGTCGATCCAGGGGTTTTTTTTCGGACGCTAGGGTGTTTCGTAAATGTCTATGTACTCAGCACATTCGCAATGCATCAATTCCATCGATGAAAATATACATAAAATGCCTTTTCTGAAGCGTGAAACGACAAGGATGAAAGGGGAGGTATCTTTCTAAGGCTGCATGACACCTCCAAATGGCTCCATCCCATTCAAGGCAGCAAAAAAGAAAGGCCAATCGTTGCGTGGCGTTGCCTCCCAAAGCTTAAACACCGGTTTTTGGCAGTGATGAAAGTCCGATATCTACACACTTCCCCCGATGACAAATCCATCTCCTTTACCTCATCCCCTCCCACCCATTCATGCCCTCCAGCATCTGACTCCAATCCCCAGATCCAGGACCCCCAGGCGTCAGCCCTGTCGATAGATACCCGGTCTGCGCATTCGGCGCCATCGCCGTATCCAAGTTCCAGTCCGAGAACTCCGCAAAGCCGGCCGTGACATCCGCCACCACGCTTGCCACGCCAGGGCCCGAGCCCGCCGCGCCGCCACCATCACCACCCGGGTTGCCATTGCTATTGCTGCCGGGAGTGCTGCCAGCATGGCGATGCGGGTCGTGGCGGATGTTGGAGGTCGTGGCGGAGGGGTTGCTGCTGTAGAGCTGGGCGGTGAAGTCTTCGAACTCCTGGCGGGTGCCGAAGAGGTGGGCATCGCCGCTGGAGAAATTGTCGGGCCCGGACGGATTGGTGCTGCGTGGAAGGGTCTCGTCAGTGCGTTGGTGGGGAGAGTAGCTGGTAGAGGTGCGGCTAGAGGACGCGTGCTGGGAGTGCTGGGTGGAGGGTGTGGCTTGGTCGCCGATGCCGGAGTGGGAGTCGGGCGAGGTGTCCATGCCATCGCCATCGCCGGAGGTGAGGTCCATGGGGTTGCGTTGTTGGGTTGGGAGGAAAGGGGAATTGTTGCGGGATTGCATGAATGGGCTTTTTTGTTGCGGTCCTTGGTTTTGCATGAAGGGGCTTCTTTGTCGGCTTGGAAGATCCATGGTCGGACTTCCGGTGTTGCTGGTGCCTAGGCTGAAATGAGGTGGCCCTCTGGCGATGCTTTGGCCTGTAGAGTCAAAATCCATGGTGTATGAAAAATCGGCAAAATTAGGAGCGGAGACATTAGGCATGGCGGAGGTCGAGAATTGGTCAAATGAGGTGTCGTCGCGGGAAAACACCAGGTTGCCATGGATGCCTCCCCCTTGCGGTTGCTGCGTGGTGGCAGGATTCGAGGCCTGGGCTTGGTGGTCGCGGACTTCGAAGATAGGTGCACAGACGACATCATGCTGGATTTGTTCCTGCAGCAAATGAGCAAATGGCTTCCCACTCAGAAGACACACAAGTCAAAGGGGAGCTCTATAAAGAGCTGCACAAAAAGGTACTTACTGAGGCAGCTGGATGGTATACGAAAGTATTGCCTGGGCCTGTCCCTACACTTTCTAGACCTGTACCTTCCAAATCTACGTCAAGTTGCACAAGGAAAGAATCTGTCAATGGGTTCCGTCGCCTAAGAGCTTGCATAGCTCTGAGCAAGAATTGTAAGGACGACCGAACTTGTTGGTCCTTGGGTCGAGATTTGAGATATTGGACGAATACTCGTGCGGCAACATAAAGACAGAAGGACATGAAGGGACTCATCTGATATGAAGTGTCAGCGTACGAGAGATCTCGAAACATCCTGCCAGGTACTTGTTAAGCTTACAGCTGAGAGATCCATGTGGCTAATCATCCGCATGATGCTGGCAATTTGCGCTGCGGCCGTGATACAGCGGATTTTGCTTTCGGCAGAAATATTTGTTGGCAGCTTGTTCTTGTCTGCTTTGAAGATTGCCGCTTGATGCAGACAGATAGCTGATGTATGGATATTCATGTTGAGGAAAATGATGTTGGGATCGCCAATACCCAATGGTAAGCGGAGATGATCAGGCAAAGCCAAAGAAGTATTGAGTAGGATCTGCTCCATACTGCGATGGCGCTTCCAAAATTCTCCATTGAGGTCGTCGTCATTATCGTCAGGGCCTGGTCGATGCAGATGAAGAAGATTCCGGCCAAACAGACAGGAAAGTACGATGACGCCAGAGAATGGCGAAAGGGACGAAGCGCCGGTGGGAGTTAGCGCCTGTTCCAGAGTCATTGAACGCTGCGGTTTGCTCTTCACAAAAGCTTCTTCTGTAGAAGGGAGATTCGTCATGATCTGTCATTTTTGTGAGCAGATTTCCTCGAGAATGCAATCAACTTCCTTACGTCTTTTTCGTCTACCGTCATCGGCCAGCCAGTGCCTATACTGGCGTACCTATCTGAAGCAAAGCATGCCCAGAACGTCCGTCTTCTTTCTTCCCTTTCAGTCCAATCCCTCGGTGGTGGGATGCATTGTTTGACGTCCAGACCTTCTCCATCCATTCGATGCAGACCCATCATCTGCGCCAATTTGCAAGCCCGTGCTGCACTTAACCAGGCGCGAGGAAAATACATATTCTTGAACTCGAAGACGGTTGCCAACACCCAAGCCTGGCAGTTGGCCACAGATATAATGCTTTCACCATGGCCGCGCATCTCATCGCTCTGGAGATACTTTCGGGCACGTTCATAGAAGATGGTTGCCATCCCTTCGTATTTGTCAGTGATCGTAGCTGCGAGACACCAGATCATGTATCGGAGAGATATCGGAGGGCGCATTTGCGGCGAGAGATTCAGTGCAGCAAGATAACGGGGTCGATGTATCAGGGGTTGTGAAGGATGAACTCTGTCAAAATATATTTGATGTCTGCACAGAGTATGTCAGTGTGCGTGATGCTTCGAGGGTGAAGCTGCTCGACATACAGCTCATTGATGGTCTCCTGATTTGGCAATGGTTCTTCTAACCCGAGCCCAATCATCTCCCAAGGAAAAGAGTCGTCTCCCTGTTGGTCGATCGACATTTCACCTAGAGTGCCGGCAAAGGCGTCTGGATTCGGTAGGTCGCTGCGGCCTGTCGGTCTTGCTATGGCCTCTAGCCCATGATTATGCGGGTCGCATATCAGTATGTCTGGGCCTTCAGGCACCATACTCAGTCCGGGCTGGTGCGCTGTGGAGTTGGCGAAATCAGTGGAAGGTGCATTGACTCCATCTTTATTTGACACGTCTACATTTTGGTCCTTGAGGAGAGTTTCCACCTGGGCTGCGAGGCAAGAGCAAGGTCAGTCTTGGCCGCTCTCATGGTCAAGCTGGTGGCAGTACTACTCTCTCGTACCTAGTCGAGCTTCCAGAGCCTTGACATATCCCCTCTTCGGACCACTTTTGCGCCGCACCTCGTCGTATGCACAATCATGGGCCAACCTCTTGCATGTCCCACAACTCGGTTTCTCGCCATCACATCGCAACTTCCTCTTTCGACACACCACACAGGCGATCCGCTTTTGTTTGCTTGCATTGCCGTTGTTATTGATGTTATTGTCACCCGTGCTGTCGACATCCCCGCTGTTCTTCCTTGCCTGCTGTGCCGACGGTCCGTTGCTTTCAGGAGGTTGCTGCGATAAGTCGTTAAAGTAGTCATCACCTGGACTTTCCGACCCAGACGCCATAATAGCTCGGCGTGACCACTGCTGCCCAGTAGCCGGGGCGGAATCCTTGTGTTACCCGTATCTCTGGGGAAAGCGGGTGAATGCGGCGTAAGCGGAGGATGTATTCGACCGACGAGTTCAACGGTGGTGCAGGAGGCGGCCAGGAGAGCTACACGCTCGCAATCACGAGATACAATGGAGCCCAAGAATGCGATGATTAGGGCGGAAGTTGGATGGGCAAAGGCTATACTTCAGGCACATGCAACAAAAAGTTCTGGGGCGTGGAGACAGATGAGATCGGAGAAGGAATATAGAGGAGTGGCAGGATAGCAGATGCTAACTAATGCTCACTATCCTGCTTCTCCTCGATGGATTCAGCTACAATGTCTAATTCAGCCGCTGGCAGGGCTGAAGGGTTAGAAAGTCATGATCCTGACCGTCGACCCGTCCCAAGCCACTGGTAAGAAGAATACGCAGAGTAATCGCGTCACCAATCGTGGTTCACCGACATGCCCTGGCACGAGAGGGGGGAGGATCGCCAGCGCGGTAGCCTGCCTGCCACGGTTTTGACACGGGATCGGCCTGGAGTGGCATCCAGGTGGCTTTCCGGTTGGCTGGGGCAGCGTGGGCTTACTAATTCGCAGCAGGAGAGCACAGGTGAAGGTTCTGACGGATTTAAGATTAGTTGCGGGAGCTGTTGGGGTTCATCCCCAGTCACTGCGCATAGCGTGAGGCCCAGCTCGCCTATCTAACTGACGCCCCGTCAGACCGGGACGAAGTTCGCGCTCAACGGCGAGGCACATTTTCCAGATTGCAACGGCCAAGACTAGACTGGCAAATCCACGTTGCAGTTAGGCTGTCCAGCGCGGCCGCAGTCGCTGTTACAAAGGGCGCGTCGGTGCGCCATATAACAGACGGCACTGCGCCAACTGAAAGCGCAGGTAACCCGGTCCTGGTAGCTCGATGCTGTCCATCACCGCTGCTGTCTGCCATCGTGCTTGCATCTATCGCGATAAGGGTTGTGCATGTTGCGGTGGGGGGAGCACAAGTCAACGAGCAGCGACACACGGAGCGATTGCCATCCGGGGCTTTCCTCGGCCGCGTGCTGAGCTATTCATGGTTGTGCTGGTTTTGACGTCGGGATGAAGGACGGTGGCCAAGAGGGGTTGATGGGCGTTCTGGGGAAGGCGCGCGCCGTTCGTACCTGCTGTTGAGGCGCTGCAGGGGCCCCAAATCACCGTCTGGTTGACGGATTGGGGAGGCACCCATGGATATCACGAAAACGTAGGTACGATGAAAGGCAAAAAAATAATGAGTTGCTGCATCGCACTTTAGCCTCTCTTTGCCTCCTGTGTCCAAGATATATACTGGCCTCTTGCTAATTTCCCTCCTTCCCAATCTTTGCACCCCAAACCCTACTGGTCGCTTGTTTCAAACTTTCTCTCCATTCATTTCCTGAAGACCATCTCGCAGATCGAATCTGACAAGATGCGAGCCTTTTCACTTCTCGCCTTCGTTAGTCTTGGCGTTAATGGCCTTGTCTTTCCTCGACAAGACACCTGCGCCGTGGACACCTGCCAGCAAGCCCTTCAGTCAGTCTCTTCCGCAAGCTCTGATTGCGCAGCACAAATGCGTGCCACGACCACCGTGACATCTGGCTAGTACGTTGATAGTTTTCGTTCTTCTTCAGCTCCAAATGCTGTGTTACCTTGTCACCTGGTTAATTGTGCAACACACCCTGCATTCCTGCATCTTGAAAAAGCACGTGTATTGACGCCTTTCCCATTTCAGCACCTATGTAACCGGCATCAACTACGAGACCACGTATTCGACCTCTGCTGTCACCGCCTTCGCTCTCTCCTCCACTCCGACCTCAGCCACAGCGAAAAAGCGCCAAGCCTACGGCTCCCCCAATTCCTCTTTCGCAACCTCCGGCCCCTCCGCGACTTCTTCCGCCAACAATGCCAACGCCTCCCCACTCCCCGCCTACGCCTCCTCCGCCTGCGCCAACGAGGCCGCCTACAGCAGCGCCTGCGCCTGTGCGTTCAGCGTCACCCCCACCACCCGCACCAATAAGATCTTCACCGCCACCGCCACGACCACCTCGACCTACACGTACTCCGAAGTCGCGCAGGCGACCCAGACGCTCGCCGCGTGCGACCCGTCGAACAACTACGGCTACTTTGCCGGCACGATCGTGTGGAACTCCGATTTTGACGGCGGCGAGACGGGCTTTCCCGTGGGCGAGCCGCGTCAGGTCGTGCTGGGCAATAGCAGTCCGGAGGCGTGCTGCCTTAGTTGCTACGAGCTTGAAGGCGAGGGGTGTATAGAGTATTCGTACCTGGCCGGGAATGCGAGCTGCGCGCTGACCGTGAGCGATGGCGGGTGCCCCGTGACACCAGAGGAACGGCTGCAGGTGATCTTGTACCCGAATGACCAAAAGCCCCTGGTAGGTGTGGGTAACTGCGATGTGGAGGTGCAGGCCTTTGAAGGATAGATCATGCTACAGGTGCTATCTGGAGTGGATTGATCAGATAGGCTGCAGATGAGGTAGGAAAGGATCTGGTGAAATGGGCTGACAGAATTTCCTATCTATTCCAAAGGCGTCAGGGTGCATAGACGGTTGAACCTGGCTGCAGGTAAATCCATGGCGATAACAAGGATCTTCTTTACTTCTTTTTTTTTTTTTTTTTACCTTGCTTTAAGCTTTCTTCCACGAATGGCCTTCTGCTCCACAGAGGCGGATCTGGGTGCACTCGCGAAGGCTGGCTGGCTGGTACTCGCTTGACACTGCACGATCATGCACCTCCTCTTTCAAGTATATATCTTATCTACTTCTTAATAGACTTTGCTACTTCGAAATAAACTCAATCCATGTTGATTGGTAACTCGATTATACTTTATCAGATCACCCAAATAAATTATTATGACAATCAGGATGATAGTCGTGTCAAGTTGGAGAGCATCTTACTACTGTCATCAATAACGATCGTTACTACTCTGACTAAAGCTCTATGATTGTAGTGAGCCTGTAAATAGAACAAAATATCCGAACAGCTTGGATCGAGGTTAAGGCATGAAACTGTTATTGCCTGCAAGCTTCACGCGCACCTTTCATCTCACATGTGGAACGAGATGTCGTCTCCACTCTCGATACATATATGTCTGCAGATTTATTATCATAAACCTCAAGACTGGCTCCACAATGCCTAGATTATTTATATTGTACAAAGCTTCCACCAAATTCAGGCTCAAGCCTTCTTGTTCCTCCGTTTCCCTTGGTTCCTCTCGCGGTCTTGCACCAGCCAAACATGCGCATTCCGCTTCTTTCTCGTCTTGTACCCGCTCTTCGCCGGCGTGCCCCAGGGACTCACAGGAATAACGTTTCCCTTGGATTTTCCACGCCCACCACCATGAGGATGATCAGCTGTAGAGATTGTCAGTATATTGAGTACACAGACTGCGTCATTGCCTGTGTCTTTGATCGAGAGAATGCAATGTCGGAAAACACACGTACCAGCGTTCATAGCCACGCCTCGCACTGAAGGCCGGCGGTTAAGCCACCTTGCACGTCCTGCTTTTCCAAGCTGGCGAAAGTGCCAGTGCGGATTAGAAGCAACACCAACCGTACAGCATGCGTCGGGTGCCACCTTACGCAGCTCGCCCGACTGTAGACGAATAATGACGTCGAGGAATTCGGCCTTATTTTTGTTCTTCTTTGCCATGGCGGTCGGTTTCGTGATTGTCGATGGTACCGCACTGCCTGTAGAATGCGGAGGACCAACAGAGTTCGTAGTATTCGGAGAGCTGGGATCAGCCGGAGAGGTGGATAAGGGTTTACCATCACTGGTCTTTCCCTGCTCTACACCCTCTACCTCTCCCGTCTTGTCCTGCTTCTTCACATCCGGCCTCTCCGTCTTCGACACCACCGTCGCATACGTCCCCGCACTCCTACAAAACACCCCGCCCCGATTCGGCGCTGACCCAACATTAAACACCTGACTCCCCAACGGCACCATCCGAATCGGCAAACAATTGCCCCGCAGCGCCGTCTTCACCGCCAACATACCCGGATCCGGCACCCCGCCCATCTCCTCCAGCATCTTGCGCGGAATGCCCGCGCGAAACGACTCCACCACGTCGCCCTCGCGCATCCCGTCCGCCGCAATCATGTAGCTCTTCTCCCCCGTCGCCACGCGCTCCAGCAGCGCCAGGTGCGCGCTCCGGTTCGGATCGTACTCGATCCGCAGCACACGGTGCGGTCCGGGTGCGGAGCGCGCATAGTCCACGGTGCGGATGCGCCGCCGGTGGCCGCCGCCGCGGTGTCGCACCGTCACTCGCCCGCGGTTGTTGCGGCCGCCCTTGCCCTGGCCGATTTTGGGGTACGTCAGGGGGCGGTAGGGGCCGCCGGGCCAGAGGTGGTCGTTGATAGGGCGGCGCAGGTGTCGGGTCCCGGGGGTTTTGGGCTTGTACGTCTTCAGGGCGAAGACGGTGGTTTGGCGGCGAGAGGTGGTGGGTGGGCGGTTGGGAGTTGGGGTTTCTGCGGTTTGGAGGGCGGAGGTGGAGGTTTCGGAGGTGGTTACCATGGGTTGGATGGGGGAGGATGGGGGGGTGGTAGCTACGGGTTCGACGGTGGTGGCATAGCGGCGAAGAAGGCAGGGAAGACAGGTGTTTCGTGGTGCTACTGCTGAGCGGAGCAATAGTCGCGGTTGTAACATGGCGAATTTGATGGTGGACCTGCTGGCCCCGTTCAATGGGCGCAGCAAAGGATTGAACGCAGGTTAGCTTAAGCAATGAAGTCGAGGTTGAAGTCAAGACGGCTCGCGGGCCAATGAGACGCGTGGAAAATTTCTATGTGGTTGTGCAAGGATTTGTGCGCAGATAATGCTGACTACACGATCGAAGCGCCCAAGATGCGCGCAAAGCACTCTGTTGGCCTGGAGACGACCAACGGTTACATTCGCAAACAACCCTTCACGAATTAGCTTAGTTGTTGACTCGGTATCTATGGACAGAGAAAAATACTTCGATGAGTATCGGAATCTTCTTTGAAGCTCGACACAGCTCTTTCGAAGGCATCCTCCCGGCGCTTCGACGTTGATTTTGGGTGATTGTTCTTGCGATCGAGGTGGACTGGGTGCACGCGACGCTCGGGCCACGCACATCATAAACAAGGTCGCCGCGTTCCAGAGGCGTAGCCGAGCTAGCCTGACTGCACTGCTACGCCAACATCGTCCCAGCATCAACAACCTCTACTCCACCGCGCTCTGCACCTTCTCATCACCCTCGACCACCCGCTTCGACGATTTTGCAGACCCGTCTCCATCCGTTCTTTGGACACGGATTCCAATCCCCCTCAAGTCTTTCTCCCAACCGCTGGTCGACATCCCCCCGCCATTGCTCGAGTGCATGACCGTGTCAGTACCTGATATCGTACTCTGTTACTTAATGTGCACTGGATGTTATTCGACTGCATCATACACCCATCCTCAATAGTCCTCTCGAGCTGGGTCTCGTATCCTTGACGATACACAATTACTCATCCACGAGATATAGAGGTTTGTTGACGCCACGACCCAGCTATCTTCGAAGCATTGTACTGATTCTCTTGGCCTATAGTAACCACCAACAGATACTCTGACTTATACATAGAGCCTCACGCGTCGTATCACGTGTCGTGATCTCCTAATACTCTCACATTAGACATAATGCCGCAAGTACGCGTTCCTCAATGCAACCCAAACAAATGAATCTCATCCTATCCATGCCGTGCTACGCCTTTCGTTTTCAGGTTCACTAACTCACTTATGAAGGGCCGTGTGACTGCACGACGTGCAGTCAACAATGAAAACGACGAGAATGCGGGTACTCAACGCTTAACACGTGCCAAGGCCGCTGCAGTAGCCGGGGCAATCGAATCAAGCATTGACGAGATCAAGAAACCACTCGGGCCCAAACGCTCTCAGTCTACTCTGTCCAACAGCAAAGTTCCCACCAAGAAACGTGCTGCTCTTGGGGACGTGAGTAACGTCGTCAAAAACGACTCGCTCAAAGATGACAGCAAAGACAAGGACGCGAAGAAGGGCACAGTGAACAAGTCAACAAGTGGACTCGTCTCAAAGGCTGCAGCACCGACAAAGATACAAAAGCCATCAAGAGCAAACTCGACGCGTTCTATTCTGACTTCTAAGGATAAAAGTGCTACAGCTTCGGAATTGAAGAGACCGGCGAGCGGATCTGGCGTGGTGGGGAATATCAGCAAGAAACGCAACACGACTTCGACTTCAACCACAGAAGACGACGAGCAGTCTCAAATGGCAAACGAAAACCTGGCACCTCCCAAGGTTGCCAGGGTGGTAATTGAAGAGACCAAGACGTACAAGACTGTCAAGACCGAAGTCCCTACAAAGCAGCAACCCAAGTTTGAGCCAATTGACGATGACACCCCGCCGTTAGACATCGAAGAAGATGAAGCCAAAGATCTCGATACGGAAGACATGGGCGACCCGCTCATGGTTGCTGAGTATGTGCACGAAATTTTTGACTACCTCAAAGAACTCGAGATCCACACCTTGCCCAACCCCAACTACATGGAATCCCAAGACGAGCTCGAGTGGAAGATGCGAGGAATCCTTGTTGACTGGCTGCTCGAGGTGCACACTCGCTTCCGACTTCTGCCGGAAACTCTCTTTCTTGCCGTCAATATCATCGACCGCTTCCTCAGCCGCAAAGTCGTCCAGCTCGACCGTCTCCAGCTCGTCGGTGTCACTGCCATGTTCATTGCTTCCAAATACGAAGAAGTTCTCTCTCCCCACGTGCAAAACTTCCGCCATGTCGCCGATGATGGATTTACAGAAGCCGAGATCCTCTCCGCTGAGCGATTTGTCCTGGCTGCACTCAACTATGATCTGAGCTATCCCAACCCCATGAACTTTCTTAGGAGGATAAGCAAGGCGGACTCTTACGATATTCAGACGCGTACCCTGGGCAAGTATTTGCTGGAAATTGGGTGTTTGGATCATCGATTCATGCCATATCCAGGAAGCCTGGTCGCTGCTGCCGCAATGTATACCGCCCGTCTGGTGCTGGACAGAGGCGAGTGGGACGCAACGCTCTCGGCGTACGCTGGCTACACCGAAGAAGAAATCCAGCCCGTCTTCAAGTTGATGGTGCATTATCTCAGAAGCCCCGTCGTTCACGATGCGTTCTTCCGGAAATACGCAAGCAAGAAGTTCCTCAAAGGTTAGTCACTTATCGCCGACCACACATTTCACAATGTTTGAGGACTGGCTAACATATCGAACAGCATCCATTGTCGTCCGTCAATGGGCAAAAGCCAATCAAGGCCTCTATCTCGGTAATGATCCCGAGTTCCGCGAAGTGCCTGCACCAACCAAAGGCCGCGATGGCGACGTCTGAGCGGTTTGCTGCCGCTAATCATTGTGTATACCTTCGGCATACGGATGGGTAGCTCTAGGATATCACACTACCCAACCTTATCACTGCGCTGGTCGTCGCCGCCTGTTGGGTCTGACCATGCGGCAGAAGTTCATGATCTGATATTGTTAGCTATGTTGCTTCATCGGCGTTGACTCCAAACGGAACGGAGTCTGGATATTTTTTTTCGCTGTCTCTTCTTTTCCATGCCCTTCTCTCGCCTCCCATCATCTGGTCGAGGCTATCAGGTCTCTCCACCAAGGATGGGCGAGCATCAGCGAAAAGCACGTCACGTCCGGCAGAAGCCCCCACTACAAAACCCCCTTCAGCACATACATGATATCCCCGTGGCGAAACAATATCTGCCCTGCAACAAACAAAGACGCTGGGGTATCCGATGTGCAGCTTGCTTCCTCCTTGCTAGTTTTCTATATCTCTTGCTTTTGGGAAAGGGAGCGGGCTTTATCCCGCATACGAGCAGCATAGTTTGGATGGAAAGGATGCGGGCAAGCGGGAAGATGAGAGAGTCGTGTTGATAGTGCGGAAAGCGTGCATATAGAGCAATGAAAGGATGAGTGCATGCTTCCTTGATGTGTGCAAATGCTTGTAAAATGCGTGAGTGGTGTTTCATACAACTGAAATGATGCCCAGTTTTTGAACATGGCGATACCGTCTGTAAACATTTGGTGAGGCAGAAAGTGCCTATGCGCACTCGTCCTCGACGTCTCTCTGTGAGCACTACGTACAGGTACCTATGTACCTGCGTGCTACCCAAGGATTAAGGTACATTCAGTATCACAAGGTTCAGATTCAGCTGTTCGGAGCGAGCCGAGGCCAGATCCCTGCACGGATTCATTTTCCTCGGCATGCCGTCATCTTCCAAGCTCCTTCATCGATGAAGTTCTCTTCGAATGTGTAAATAATTCTGCTTTTCTTTCCTAGTATAACGTCGACGCTCAGATGCCTTTCCTTGGCCAGGTGATCAAATTTCAAGATACCCATTCGCCTGTCTCTAAGCAAGCATAGTACTTTCAAGACTTCTTTCCTTCAAGACAAAGGGTCCCTTCTTCTGACAGGCTGAAACCACGATTGACCAAAAGTTTGCTCGAATAACTAGCATATCTACTTAATTGTTGGGCCATCTACATGATCAGCCTTTCCTCCTCACCACCACAACCGGAAACCGCTCCTTGGTCAAATCGCCCGGACTCCCAACACTTCTCCAACAACCATGACATCCAACTCAAACGACCCACCTCCCACCCCTTCCTCCTCCACGCT
>JAGFVP010000435.1:0-10350 GCA_021031095.1 Bathelium albidoporum
TTTTAATATTTAAGATTAGCTTTACAAAATGATGTAATTTTCATAATTTTGTATATAATATTCATAAAGTTATTTAAAGTCTTTGAAAACCCGATAAGAAATTCGTTTTTGTTTTAATTATAATTATAATAAAATGATTAATAAAATAATCAGAGTTTTTTAGAAAATAAAAGTGTAATATTAAGAATAAAAAATTAAATTAAATGATATTAGTTTTTATATAACTGTAAATATGTTATAAACTGTACGTGTATTAAAAACAAAACCTCACGTAAAACGTTCTTATAAACGACCACTTAAGGCTGCACTTAAAAAAAGAGGTAGAAGAGATAAATTCTGTATCTAATGACTCATCGGATTATTCAGATTTAGATTTAAAACAGTAAGGAATGTAAGCAGGCTGATGACATACGTGTTGTATGCTGAGCGCAGATGCAGCGCGGCCCAAGAGATGGTGCGGACCAAAGGACCGTGATAGACCCTATCTAAAAACCAAGTCTCGTTTTCAGCGTTTAATAGATTACTCTTTGTTAATATAACCGGGTTATCCTGGACCACAAGATTAGAATGGAGGTGAAGGTGACATACGTCCAGGAATTCGTATAGAGTTATATTTTGAATAGCTCGCGCTGCCTCCTGCTGCCTCTGTTCTGCCTCTTGTCGCCTTTCGTACTCCTTTTGTTGAGCGCGCTCTGCCTCTTTTCGCCTTTCATATTCCACTTGTTGTGTGCACTGCGCTTGTAAAAAAAGTTCTTTGTAATCTAGCGAAGATTGAGCCATACTATGGCAAGAGGGAGGGTCTGGAGTGAAAAACACGATAGATTGCGGAAGGTGCGAAGACAAGGCTTCAAGTATCAAAACATCGACAAAGTCGAAGGTCCGTGCACCAGCGTACGAGGGGCGTTTTAACCCCTTTCAAAATAGTCAGCCCTTCGTAACAACCTCAGCGCATTACTGCAACAGAAGCGACGGAGCTTCTCCGGGTGCTGTGGGCAGCGTCAGGACCCCCTTCGTCTTTCACAGCAGAGACACTGGGTCTTGTGGCTACAGTATCACAACGTCGCCATTGCCTCCTCATCTGGTGACTGCTCTCTCTCCTACTACCGTTCAGAAGGATACTTCCAGCCTCTATCGATGCATCCGTCCTCCTACCCAAGCACGCAACCGCCGTCCCCCCTACCTAAGCACGCTGCCGATCGACTCAAGCTCTTCGATTGAATTATAACAAATGACCTCGGAAGCTGCCAAGGCAACTGTTGTGCCATACTGCGAATCATGGAAGCACCGCTGGTGACGCATGTCCGAGAACTCCGCCCTCTTACCGAATGGTTTGCTATACAGGACGTAGGTCAACAAAAGTTTTCGCGCACGACTTTTGGCTTCGTTACCAAAGACTATTGCGCCTACTTTGGCCAGGCGACGGTTGGAAAGTGGGATCTGACCACCGAGATGGCCAACGAATATTTGAAACGTGTTCCTGACCATGATCTATACCCTGAAGCGCCAGCACATATCACAATTGCCACAGTACCTGGGGGTGCAGATGTATTCATAAAAACAGCTAAACTGAACAGATACGACGATTTGGAGGGTACAGGCATAGCTGCGAAGCTCCTATTGCACGAAGTAGAGAGTTTGGAAGTCCTCAAGCGTCACAGTCAACATCCAAATATCATCAGTTATCATGGCTGTATCGTCAAACGAGGTCGTATCGTTGGTATTGTTCTGGACCGTTACCCTCTGACCCTCCAGGAGCGACTCACAGTCAACATGGATCATTTCAATGCGGAGGATGTGGCACCTTTCGACAGAGACGTGTGCGTCCACAAAGTTGAATCGGCTGTCAAGCATCTTCATTCTCTTGGGCTCGCTCATAATGACCTGAATCCATCGAACATCATGCTCAGGCGCGGAAAGTCCACAGAACCTGTCATCATCGATTTTGGCTCATGCCAGTCTGTAGGGGAGAGCCTTCTTTCGGCGGGTACGCCAGGATGGGTTGACGAGAATGGCTGGTCTACTTCCGCACTGCAGAACGATGAGGTTGCTTTAGGAAGACTTCAGACGTGGCTCACGGAGAACTCCTCTGAGCGGTCGTAATGAGAGGCCTTATCAAGTAGCAGTCGTAAATACTCATCCCTTTATTTCAAACTATCTCTTCGCGCTTCACCACCATCACGAGCTTCTAACGTTGTCATCATGTCTCATATACATTGGGCCTTCCGACATTGTGTGCTCCCAGATCAATTAGCTGTCCCAGATGAACCGCCGCTGGATGCGCCACTTGTCGGCGGTTGATAGCTACGAGATGTTGAACAGGTCGTCCTGCCACAATCGTCTGTTCCCACCTCCACACGCCTACTTGTCGGCACACCATTGATGATTGTTATAACAGTCTGCACCCGAGGAGTGCACCTGTACGAGCATCAGGCTGTTGTAGCATAAGCAGATGTGTTTGGGAACCACATTTTGTCTTCGATGGTAACGAGGAAGGTTTTGAAGAGACAGCGATGGCGCTTTGTATGAATGAAGAATATCGAGCTGCAAGGACAGCTAGAGAAGCTGTAAGCGGTATGATAAGATATTACGAGGCAAGACTTGTCGCAACGTTAATACTGACTTGTAAGGCCCACGATGAGGATGCTTCTATCAACGCGAGAGATATGCCACAGAAGCTGCTTTTGAGAGGCGATATGGCCGTATTCAGGCGGCTGGAGGCAGTTGACTGCTGCCTTGAGTCGAAGTCAGCTCTCTCACACCAAGGCCATATAACATGGCCGAGATCAGCGCTATGCTGATCCAATCAGACTTTCGGGTTGACAATCACGTGAAGTTGATGCCTGTTGCTCTCTGCGTAGAGGTGCAGTTAGTCTGTGCCATGCAGGGACGATAATATTTGCGGGTGAAAATACACCACTTTCTGCTCAGCCGGTTGTCTTATCTTACCATCACAACTGGTTAAAGGGTGAATCCTCGGAATCTTTTGCTGACAGGGAATAGTAAGTGTGAGAGTGTAACATAAATAAGTCATGAATTCCCCTTCGCAGCAGCCCCCTTTACAGCAGCCCCCCTGTCAGTAGCCTCATGACAATGGCCATCTTCCCCTCTCAGTAATTAGCCCTCTCAGTAGCCCTCTCAGCAGCCCTCTCAGTAGCCCGCTGTCAGCACTAAGCGCCAGTCAGGAGCCCTGTTACGGAAGTAACAGATGGAGGTCTGGAAGCAGCATTAGTGAGGTTTGGAAGTGGCTTTGGAAGGGCTCGGAAGCAGCACAGCAGCAGCATTCATGTATATAAGCAGCTCGCAGCCCACATCTCACGAATTCAAGCTTCTTCTCTTCTTCTCATCTCTGCCAGTACCATATCAAGCCCCAAGCCAGCACCATTAGGCGAGAGACTCCCACAAGGAGGTGAAAGAATTTCAAACTGGGTTGAAAGTTTCTCCTGAGCCTCTTTACAGATCTTCTACGGGTTGAAGAGACCTTCTGAGCAGGGTGATGGATGGTTATTGATGCTTGAAATCTTGTGACTTGACGAGAATTTGTCAAATTTCCGGACCGACCCAAACTCTGACCACCCCTTGCAAAACTTTCGGCATCAGCCGGCCCTTCGCCGCGCCAGTCCTGGCAGAAGATGATGCGTCAAAGCCCGTCGCCTCAGTCAAGTGCTGGGCTCCAGCTTGCAAGAACGAGAAGATGAGCCCGTTGCCTCAGTCAAGGCTGGTGGTGCAAGATGAGGCGTTGCGCATTGCGCTTCAGAAGAACAAGCTTCCAAAGTCTGAGATGGAAACGCTGGAAAGAGAGCCCTTTCAAATTTCGAATCAAAGGTACAGCGGATGATGCGCGAATCTTTGTTTGCTACAACCAAGGTCGTGAACCTCATGCGCACTAATGTCTACGCTTGAATGCTTACTACAGGACTGAATGATAGACTGGTTCTTTCCCATGGAGGAAGGCGCACCAAGAGAACAAGACTGTTTCTCCCATGCAGGAAACGCACCGAGAGGAATCAGACAGTTTCCTGTTGTCGGCCTAAGTTATTCTGGCTCCAGCGCGCTGGTGATCAGACAGTCCTAACACAAACAGCTTATCACAATCTCCGTCTGAAACTGATTTTTTCCCTCCCGTCTTTTGATTTTCCGGCACCCTTCTCAAGCATTAGGGGCTGTCGAAGTTTACAGGACCTGCATTACCCTCGAACCCTTCCGTGAATCTTCTATGGAAGGAGCATCTTAGCTCAAACGAGCATCTTGGCTCAAACAGCCCGCTCCTTACAGTTCGAACCGCTCGCTCCTTGCAGCTCGAACTGCTCGCTCCTTACAGCTCGTCGCCCGTCCCTTACCGCTCGTCGCTCGTCCCTTACCGCTCGTCACTCGCCTCAGCACTAGGTGGAGAAAACGAAGAGAGCTGAAAGATACTGGCGAGATCAAGAAGGAGGCAAACAGAGCCTGATTGATCACACAAAGAAGGATTGATGATCAAGATGTGTATGGGACTATACGATTGATATGCTACATCCGTTGTTGATTTATAAACAAAAGAAAACATGGCAAGTCTGAGGAAGAAGAAGGGAAATAGACAGGAGAGAATAGAAAGGAGATGGACCGGAGGGAACAGACTCACTCTGATCACCTCCGCTCCGCCAGTTTCGGCTTCTTCTGCGCGCGCGCTTAGTGTGCTACCTCTGTCGTTTCAAGCAAAACGAAATATACCAAGTCTAAGGAAGAGGAAAGGAAATGGACAGGAAAGAACAGAAAGGAGATGGACCGGAGAGAGAATAGGAACGGAGAGAACAAGAGGAGATATTTAAGAGATATTGACGGACGACCGTACGACACGAACAAGGAGCCGCTGGAGCTATCATCCCCCCCCCTGTTTTGATCGTCCCTGTTCCGATTGTTCGGCCTTGGGGAGCATCACAAGGTTAACCCTGATCGTGCCTTTCACCTCTTCTGCGCACCAAAAGGCACAAGAAGTCGCTATACTCGCTCGTCGACGTTTAAGGACCTTAATGATGTTCGAGGACCTCAATAACGTTCGAAAGAAGAGAGAGGAGAGGAGATGCTTTTAAGAGATGGACACTAATCATACTTCACGGATAAGACTCAGTGGATGTGAAGACTGTAGAGAAGAGGGGGATGACTTGCCAAAACGGACTTGACCTTGAAATACGACACAGATGACCGTACGACGACACGAATAGAGAGCCGCTGGAGTGATCACCCCTCACTTTGATCATCTCCGCTCCGGCTGTTCAGCTTCGTCTGTGGGAGCTCAGGGCACGGGAAAGTGATGATACTCACTTATGGACGTTTGAGGGACCTTAACAGCGTTGCCTACTGTCATCGTCTCCGTTCTGATTATCCGCCTTCTTCACCGCACGCTGAGCGTATCTTCTGCGCGTACGGACAAGGCCACAAGAAGTTGCCATACTCACGTATGGACGCAAAAGGACCTTCATGGTGTTGCGCACCTTGATCGAAGATAGTTTAGCCAGCAGCTTATCTCAAAAATGGACCGCTTTAATCGCCCCTGTTCTGATTCTTTGCTTTCTTCTACGGGCACTCCAGGCGTAAGAAAGGTATGATACTCACATCATGGATGTTCAAGGGACCTTCATGGCGCTGTGATACTCGGTTGTCAATATTTCAGAACCTTCGTGGCGTCGCGATACTCAGTCGTCGACGTTCAAGGACCTCACCGGCGTTGTGTGCTTTAATCACCTCTGTTCTGGTTGTTCGCCTTCTTTCTCCGCGTGCCAAGGGCACACGTCTTCTGCGCGCACCGAGGGCACAAGAAGTTGCCATCACTCACTCATCGGACGTACGAGGACCTTGATAGCCTTACCCACCTTGATGGTGTTGCGCACCGGAATCTAAGATAGTTTAGCCATCAGCCAGCTCATCTTAAAATCAAGAAAAACTCAAGAGAAGAAACCTGAAAAAACAACACACGCGAATAAGGGGCTGGTGGAGCCACCAGCCCCGTGCCCCCGTATGGGCACGTTTCCAGCCATAAGGACCTCCTCTCCTCCCGCCAGAGGATCTCCTCTTCTAAGATCTCTCCTTCCTGAGGACCTCCTCCTCTGAGATCTCCCCGGATGGACCCTCCTCTTGTTATGGGACCTCCTCCGACTACGGGACCTCCTTCCGCTGTGGGTCCTCCCGCTGGAAGTCCTTCCGCTGGAGCTCCTCCAGTTATGGGGTCTCCTTCTGGGACGTCCTCAGGCTATGGGTCCTCCCGCTGGACCTCCTCCCTCTGAAGCTCGTCCTATCGGACGTCCTTCCGCTGGAGCTTATCCCGCTGGACCTCCTCCAGCTGGATCTCCTTCCATAGGACCTCCTCCCGCTATGGGACCTCCTCCTGGGATAGGTGCAGCTCTAGAAGGTGCTTCTCGGATAGATCCTTACGGTATAGGCCCTCCTTATGTGGGTATGTCCTCCTACTGGACCTCCTCCCGTTGGACCTTTTTTTAGGTCTCCGCCTCATGGGTCTCATCTGGTAGGACCGTATAAGTCGTCCTCTTACTCGCTTTTTTTTTTCAGACACCCACCTCCTACTCACTCTCCTTTCAGGCCTCTCATAAGGCTATCTTTTATAAGGTTTCCTCCTCTGAGATCTCCTCCCCGTATATGGGCCCTTTTTCCGTTATACGGACGTCCTCCTGTTTTAATATGGGGACGTCCTCCCGCGATCTCCTCCTCCTGTTATAAGCACGTCCTCCTGTTATAGGACGTCTTTCTGGGACGTTTTACGGAGGGAGGATGTCTTCCCGCTGTGGGACCTCTGAGATCTCCCTGTATGGATCCTTCTTTTGCTACGGGACGTCCTCCCACTACGGGGCCTCCCACCGCTAAGAGGACCTCCTGCCGCTACGGAACCTCATGCCGCTATGGGACCTCCTCCCGCTATGGGACCTCCTCCTGTTATGGGACCTCCTCCGACTGGACCTCCTCCACGTCCTCCCGCTAAGCGTCCTCCTACTGTATCTCCTCCCGCTATTAGTCCTCCTCTTGTTCCGCTGGACCTTCTCTTAGGACGTCCTCTTATTACAGGTCCTCTTCCGCTGTGGGACCTCCTCCCGCTGTGGGACCTGCACCTCTGAGATCTCCCCCCTGTATGGGCATGTTCTGCAATTATAAGGACCTCCTCTCCTCCCGTCAGAGGATATCCTCTCCTCCCGTCAGAGGACCTTCTCTTCTGAGATCTCCTCTTTAAAGACCTCCTTCTCTGACATCTCCCCGTACGGACGTTCTTCTTATTATAGGACCTTCTCCCACTACGGAACCTCCTCCCGCTACGGAACCTCCTCCCGCTACGGAACCTCCTCCCGTTACGGAACCTCTTCTCGTTACGGAATCTCCTCCTGTTATAGGACCTCGTCTCGCCGGACCTTCTTCGCGTCCTCCCGTCAGGCGTCCCCCCGCTGTATCTCCTCCCGCTATTAGTCCTTTTCTTCTTCCGCGGAAGCTCCTCCCGGGACGTCCTCCCGTCATAGGTCCTCTCCCGCTGTGGGACATCCGCCCGTTATGGAACCTCCTTCTTCTTCCGCTGGACCTTCTTCCGCAGCGGGGCCTCCTCCCGCTATAAGGACCTCTTTCTCTCTCGCTAAAAGACCTCGTTTCCTGAGATCTCCTCCCTGAGGACTTCTTTTTTTAGGATCTCCCTGTATGGACCTTCCTTCCACTACGGGACCTCCTCCCGCTACGAAACCTCCTCCCGTTACAGAACCTCCTCCCACTACGGAACCTCCTCCCATTATAGGACCTCCTCCCACTGGACCTCCTTTATATTCTCCCGGTAGGCGTCCTCCCACTGTATCTCCATCTGTTATTAGTCCTTCTCTTCTTCCGCTGGACCTCTTCCCGGGACGTCCTCCCACTACAGTTCTCTCCCGCTGTGGGACGTCCTCTCACTGTGGGACGTCCTTCTGTTGTGGGACCTCCTCCTCTGAGATCTCTCCGTACGGACTCTTTTTTTTACTACGGGACGTCCTCCCGTTACGGGGTCTCCTCCCACTACAGGACCTCCCACCGCTAGGAGGACCTCCTCCTGTTACGGAACCTCCTCCTACTATGGGACCTCCTCCTGTTATGGGACCTCCTTCCGCCGGACCTCCTTCACGTCCTCCCGCTGAGCGTCCTCCCGCTGTATCTCTTCCCGTTATTGGTCCCCCTCCGGCTCCGCGGGACCTCCTCTCGGGACGTCCTCCCGCTATAGGTCCTCTCCCACTGTGGGACCTCCGCCTATGATAGGGACCTCCTCTTCTTCCGCTGGACATCTCTCCGCTCCGGGACCTCCTCCCGGGACGTCCGCCCGCTATAGGCCCTCTCCCGCTGGGGGATCTCTTTCCGTTATGGGGACCTCCTTCTTCTTCCGCTGGACCTCCTTCCGCGACGGGACCTCCTCCCGCCATAGGGACCTCCTCTCCTCCCGCCAGAGGACCTCTTTCTCTAAGATCTTCTCCCTGAGGACCTCCTCTGAGATCTCCCCGTATGGACCTTTCTTCCACTACGGGACCTCCTCCTCCCACGTGACCTCTTCCTCCCACGGGACCTCCTCCCGCTAGACCTCCTCCACGTCCTTCCGCTAGGTGTCCTCCCTCTGGATCTCCTCTCGCTATTGGTCCTCCTCTCCTTCCGCTGGCTTTCCTCCCGGGATGTCCTCCCGCTATCGGTCCTCTCCTGCTGTGTATCGGTCCTCTCCTGCTGTGGGACCTCCTCCCGCTGTGGGACCTCCTCCTGCTGTGGGACCTTCTCCTCTGAGATCTCCCTGTATGGACCCTCTTTTTGCTACGGGACGTCCTCCCACTACGGGGCCTCCTCCTATTACGGGACCTCCCGCCGCTAGAGGTACCTCCTCCCGCTACGGAACCTCCCGCTATAAGAACTCCTTCACGTCCTCCCGCTGGGCGTCCTCCCGCTGTATCTCCTCCCATTATTAGTCCTCCTCTCCTTCCGTGGGACCTCCTCCCGGGACGTCCTCCCGCTGCATCTCCTCCCGCTGTTGGTCCTCCTCTCTTTCCGCAGGACCTCCTGCCGGGACGTCCTCCCGTTATGGGTCCTCTCCCACTGTGGAACCTCCGCCCGCTATAAGAACCTCCTCTTTTTTCGCTGGACTTCTTTCCGCTCCGGGACCTCCTCCCGAGACGTCCGCCTGTTATAAGTCCTCTCTCGCTGTGGGATCTCCCTCTCCTTCCGTTGGACCTCCTTCCGTGACAGGACCTCCTTCCGCGACGGGACCTCTTCCCGCCATAAGGACCTCTTCTCCTCCCGCCAGAGGACCTCCTCTTCTGAGATCTTCCCGTATAGACCCTCCTCCCACTACGGGACCTCCTCCCGCTGTGGGGACCTCCTTCTCTTTTTATTAGACTTTTTTTCGCAATAAGACCTCCTCCCGTTATAAGGACCTCTTCTCCTCCCGCCAGAAGACCTTTTTTTCTGTGATCTCCTCCCTAAGGATCTCTTCTTCTGAGATCTCCCTGTATGGACCTTGCTCTCGTTATGGGACCTCCTCCCACTACGGAACCTCCTCCCGCTACAGGGACCTCCTCCCGTTATAATGACTTCCTCCCGTTATGGAACCTCCTTCCACCATAAGACCTCCTCCCATAGCACCTCCTCTTATTACGGAATCTCCTCCTTATTACGGAACCTCCTCCCGTTATGGGATCTCCTCTCACTGGACCTCCTCCACGTCCTCCCGTTAGGCGTCCTCCCACTGTATCTCCTCCCATCATTAGTCCTTTTCTCCTTCCGCTAGACCTCTTCCCAGGACGTCCTCCCAGTACAGGTTCTTTCCCGCTGGGGGACGTCCTCTTACTAAGGGTCCTCCCGCTGGACGTCCTTCCACTGGAATTCATCCGCTAGGCGTCCTCCAGTCAGACGTCCTTCCGCTAAAGCTCATCTCACTGGACCTCCTCCCGCTAAAAAGACCTCCTTCTCAGAAATCCCCTCTCCGTATAGGTATATCCTCCCGCTAAAAAGACCTTCTCCCGTTAAGAGACCTCCCGCTATAAAGACTTTCTCAAGACGTCCTTCAGTTATAGGTCCTCCCACTGGACCTTCTTCCGCTGGACCTCTTTTTAGGTCTACACATAAAGGGTCTTCTCTTATGCGACCTCTTTTCCATATCAGCCGTCTTACCGCTGACTCTCCTTTAAGACCTCCCGTAAGGTGATCTCTCATAAGGTAACCTCCCATAAGGTGACCTCTCATGGGGTTACTTCTCATAAGGTTTTCTCCTCTGAGATCTCCTCCCCGTATATAGACCCTTTTTCCGCTATAAGGACATCCTCAAGCTCCGCTGTGGGGACGTTTTCCCGGGACGTCCTCCTGTTATGAGCACCTCCTCCC
>JAGFVP010000436.1:0-17567 GCA_021031095.1 Bathelium albidoporum
GAGGGGGAGGAGCTGGGGGGGTGGAAGAGGGAGGAGTTGGTTAAGGAGGTGGTGCTGATTCTCGGTATGTTCATCTTCGTTTGTTTCCCCTCCGTTGGGGTTGTCGTATACGGCTTTGTGGGATTGGGCTGACCTTTTTTTTCTTTTGTGCAGGCAAGCACAGGGACCTGCAAAGAATCACGCTACCATATGCGAGGGTGCTCGGCATCATTACTGAAGGCAACGGTGGGGATGAAATGGTTACGGATATGTGAGCTCTATATACCCAGCGAGGCGTTTGGGATATCATAACAAGGGTACTTTCGAGTACTTTGTATTAGGATTGTGCCTCGAAAGAGCTTGCTCTACAGGTACAGTCGTCACGGAGGCCTCGCTAGAAATTTTATTATCTCGAAGTGTAAAAGTGTGGATCACCGAACCAAAGTTCATAGTATTGTGCAACATGCTCAAGCCGATCTCAGATGCTATGTTTTCTTGGGTGAGGGATCGGCTAACGAAAGAAACTGCTTGGCGAATCGTACAAAAATCGACACAGAAAATCCTCCGACTGTTTCGGAAACTTAATGATGGAATAAACCGCTTCCGCCCATTAGGGAGAGTCAGGCGTGTCAACGCGTCACCACAATTTCGCGAACGCTATAACTCTAAATCTAAATCGCGGTGTGCCCCATCAAGATTTTAGCTGATCAACTAGGTCGATTTTTTATAAAAAATAAAAAAAAATTAGTGAACAGTCAATATAGAGTTTTGAACGCGGAGCCCCTTGATTTGATCAACCAGGGGATGCCGACATTTCTTTTGTCAACCTTCTAATGGCCTTCGAAGTCTGCCAGGTTTGATCAACACCGTCATGAATGCTATAGAAACTAACGTCACAGTCTTACTCCGCAACGGAGCCCGTCTGCGGGTAAGCGCTAAGATACTGATCATGTACGTCAAGGTATCCACCGCCGCGATTACAACTGCTACATAACCGTGCTTCAAAATCACATATCTTTATCAGTCATATCCCCTCCCTTTCAATTCGAGACGCAACCGTGAAGAAATCGGTGACGGCTACGGTCTCGAGTTTCACCGGTATTACCGTTTGCCTTGACCAGGATAACTGGCGGGCGGTGAGAAGCCAAGAGACACGGCGTAACCTAGCGCTCCAGAGATATACAATCGCCCAAACAGGAAGGTTGCAAGCAGAGATGAGATGGATGCGTAAGCTGGGCGGCGGAGAGAGCCTGAGCTAGTGGAATCCACGACGACGCTGAGATACTGGTAGTAGATGGTAAACCCGACAATCGTAGCAATGGATCCAGGCTGCGGGGCTTACCTACCTGGTGGCTGGGAAGCTTGGCTGTAGGAATGACAACAACATCGAAGGTAGTAGCCGACTTGATGGCAGTTCCTCTGCATCCAGCAACTTCACATATCATCGTCCCACCTTACTTATCTGCCTATCACCATACTCTACGTGGAATTGCACGGGCAGACGGCGATGAAATCTGCTTTCATGCGAGGGATCAATCGTCGAGCGTGAACTCGGTACCCTGCAACCCGTAGAGTTTGAACAGGCAGCGGGCAAGGTGCCGTTTCGGGGTGTGGCTGCGGTTTGCAGAGCTGCGCCATTATCTAAGTTGGAGAGAGGAGGATGGCGGTGAGCGAGAGCCAAGCGGGAAGGGTCCCTGCACGCTGACCGTAGGGCTGCATTAGCGCCACCCGACGCAGCGGTTCACTGGTGTCCCTACCGACTTCACGCGTCGCCTCAAGCAACACCACACCTCCACGCAGTGCCTGCTGCCATACCTACTCCACCGAACCTCTGCAAAGCAAAGCGGCGGTATGCATCGGCTCCAATGTGACATCTCCCCGCCGTAATCCATGTATTGGCCGCTGGGAACACCCTCGGTCCACGCTGCAAGCAAACAATTACGACCAAAAGAGGGCCTTCATACCTCTGATGGCACGCTCCCGAGCGATCGTGACTCGGCAATTGACGAAAAGGCCAGCGAAAGGCTCAGAAATAGGCAGCAGTCGGCCGAGTCCTCGGATCAGGCCGTAACCACTGATGACGAGAGCGAGCATGGAGAGGGTAGTACCGCACGAGATCGGCTGTTGAGTCAATCCACCAAAAAGGATCAATCTTCAAGTCTCCACTCTGCAAGACACTTGTCCCGCAGAGATACATTCGGTGTAGACGATGATGGCGAGATTATTGCCATGCGCATTGCTCGAGCTGGCCATCTCTTTGTAACCATTACCAGAACATCGCTCACAGTCTGGCAAACAAGGGTAGGTCGGATTCAGCTCTTGATCAGTGTTCAGCAGCGCTCTAATCTTTCCGAATCTGAAGCCAACAGTGGTACTCGCCTCGGTGATTCGCTCACCCCAATCTCTCCAGACTTATGGACTGAACCTATCACTCTCACTAAGACCTGATGGTCAGATTCTTGTAGTGCAAACGGAGCTTGGCTTCCTCATCACCTATTCCATAGCTACCGATCCGTCAGTTCTGGTGTACAGGCAGCAACAGCTTCAGACAAGTCATTCCCGCCGACACAGCATTACCAATGGCAACATTAATCGCGGCTATGGCAATCGGGATCCGGGAGCAGGCGACTACATCCCAGAAATTAATGTTCGCTTTCGCATGGTCATCAAAATTGACGCTGGTATTGGTCGAATACTCGCCTTGGATGATGAACTGGTGGTGTCGACGCTCAAGCCCGCTGCTGTGCAGTGTATTCGCTGGACGCCAGACAACAATGGCTCGCAGACGAGCACTGAACTCGTCAGCAAGATGACTTGGATCCCTAGCGAGGCCAAGATCACCGATATGATGCACGATCGTCCGATGAACCTCTCTACCTGGATTACCGACGATGGTAAAGCGTACGCTGTACAGCGCATTCCGGGAACCTTGGCAAATCCAAATCCCAAACGGTCAGTCAACATGTTCAAAGGCAATTGTTTTCATGATCCAGATGTGGAGTCGGATCGTGCTGTCCAAGTAACAATCAACGCGCGCTTTTCCTTGATTGCAGTCGGTTGCGCCAACGGAAATGTCATCGTCTATACTGCCCGCGATTATGATGGCCATATTCCGCTTTCGCACACGCTTCGCCCAGCCAGTTCAGCCGACTCACTGGGTAAACTGACATGTCTTGCCTACTCTCCCGATGGATACTGCTTGTTTGCCGGCTACGAACGCGGTTGGATCACTTGGAGCGTCTACGGTAAAGTTAGTGGCAGCAGCTTTGCTGCGGATCGTGAAATTTCTACTGCCAATGGCGAAAAATGGCTACTTGGCGTGCGCGAAGCATTTTGGATCGGCGGCGGGTCGGGACTGCTCATTCACAGTCCTGCCGATGACCAACTGTGGACACTGGAAATGGCTCGTAGTGCAACAACTGGCTGCTTTTCCCAAGACAACATTTCTCGCCCGCTGCTTCAGACTGACGGCGGACTCATGATATATAAGGGCTACGATGTCCCTGACCTCACAGCAATCTCGGTGGAAGCATCGCTATGGCATCAGATTCAAATCCCAGCCGGCTACCTTGCCGATCAGTGGCCAATCCGTTGCTCGGCCATTTCCCCAGATGGTAGATATGTAGCCGTGGCGGGAAGGCGAGGTCTAGCCCATTATAGCGTGAACAGTGGCAGATGGAAGACCTTTGATGATCCAAATAGCGAAAACGAATTCACAGTTCGAGGTGGGATGTTCTGGCATCAGCATCTACTTATCGTAGCTGTAGAGACAGGCACTCACTATCAAGTAAGTCCTACAATCGATGACGATGGGATCTGCCCGCTTTACTAATGGGGCCACAAGCTCCGCCTCTACTCGCGTGAAAAGCAACTAGATGAAACAGAGGTACTGCACGTAGAAACTTTCGAGGCACCTATCATATGCATCACCTCATCCGGTGTTGATTCATTGCTGATTTACACCCATGAAAACGTTTTGTTTCACTATGTCATCGACGCCGTTGATTCAACGGTCACGCTCACTCAAGTTGGTCAGATCGGACTGCAGGGCATCATTCGAGCACCGCTTCGAGTTCGGTCGGTAAGCTGGGTGGTTCCAGAAGAACAACTACGTAAGAGTTGTTTACGACTCATCCCATGTTACCTCTGCTAATGAGGGGTAGACCATGGAGATCCCTCCCAGGACGTTGCAACAGCTACAGTGATGTTTCTGGTGGACGGCAAATTAGTCATGCTGCAACCCTCAGCCAATGATCAAGGCGAGCTGAAATATGACATGCGCGTGATCGCACAAAACGTCGAATGGTACTCGCTTATGCGGGACAACGAACTTGTTGGTGGCGAAGACACTTCGATTCCATTGCCCTTTGCTCCAAATGGGGGTCTGAACATACATACCCCACAACCCAATGGGCTTCGAGATTCGCTCTGGTACTTTGACGGATCGTCTATGGCCGTCTGGCCAGACGTGCAGGACGTTTCAAGTTCAACACCTACAGATTACGGACGGGATCTCCCTGCCGCGGTGCAGGTCAACGTGGATTTCTACCCGCTCTGTGCGCTCGTCTCCAAGGGCATAGTGTTTGGGGTTGAACCTGAGCTGGCCCAGCGGCGAAACCTGTCCTTTGCCTTTTGGCGCTTTGCAACTCGCGTAAGTTTCATTGAGACATGCCATGCTTTCCGGCACGTGGCTGACAACTCCCTTTTAGACGCACCTTTTTCTTCCACCACTCCTACGACATCATCTTGCACAGTATAATTCGCCTGCTGCGCTTCATCTTTCGCACCAGTATCAGCACCTGCCATATTTTGCGCATGCTCTAGAAATTCTTCTGCACAATGTGCTCGATGAAGAAGTGGAGACATCACCGGCACCAGAAAATGCTGTGCTGCCTAGTGTCCTTTCTTTTTTGTCGTCGTTTCCTCAGTACCTTGACATTATTGTGCAATGTACAAGGAAAACAGAGGTGCGATCCTGGCGAACGCTGTTCGCTCACTTGCCTTCGCCACAAGAGCTCTTTGAAGAATCTCTCGATAAAGGCTCGTTGAAGACGGCCGGCGGATACCTACTCGTACTTCACAATCTTGAAGAGCTGCACATTGGCTCCAATCAGTCGCTTCGGCTGCTTCATCGCGCAAAGGAAGAGCATGATTGGGAACTCTGCAAGGAGCTGGCCCGCTTTCTTATGGCGCTGGACGAGTCGGGTAATACATTGAGGCATGCTCTCGTAGAGGTCGAGCTGCGCGACGGTGTCGATGACGAGGGCGGTGGCGCACACGTTGGTGATATGCCGCACGGCCCGATCATCAGGATGGGAACGAATGGTTCGCATGGATCGACACATCCACGAGGTGAGGGCTGGCACTACGGTCGGTCCGCCAGCGCTAGGAGCTACAGTCGCAGTCCCGGCAGTGTGGGTGCGAATAGCGGAGGGACGGGAACACGCACAGCGCGTGGGAGTGGAGACTACTTTGCTTCTGTGCCTGGTCCGTGAGGAAATTGCAGTCATTTACGAAGTACCCAGCTTGACTCGGAAGACTTGTCGATAGCAGTGCGCTAGTCTGTATGCAAATAGAGGCACGGATGCTAGATCTGATATGCTCTACTGGTAACTGGGGCCACCGCTTTTTTGGCAATGGACCCGTCGAATGCCTTTCACTCCCACGATTACGCTGCCTCGGCAGGCATCCTTCTGCCGGGTATTCCATTCCGCAGGTAGTAGTCTGTGGAGACGCGCGATTGCCATGCACCAGGCAACCAGGTCTGTTGACCACCAAAGTCGGTCTACAGTCTTCGAGGAGTGTGATTGGATTCGACAGGCACAGCTGAGTAGGACCACAGGGGCTCACAATGGCCTCTGGACCATTGGCATGCATCGGACACAGTTCCTCCTCCTTGACACCCCTTCCTGAGGTCATTTGCAAATCCCCTAACGGCGACGATGCGGTGAGGATCGGCGCAGTCAGCTGCCTGAACGCCTGCCTAGTAGCAACGGCCGCGTCTAGGTTGAAAACCCCCCCTTTGGCGCCTGCACGTACATGACCGCCGCATCCCCTCTTCCGGAAGCGAAAGGATGATGTAGTCATTGGCATCACGGTGCCTTACGGCAAGGCTGAGGCTGCGTGCATTGCGGCTCCCAGCGACGGGATAGAGCAATGGACCAGGTTGTGCATCCCGATCCTTTCGAGCGGGCGCAAGGCTGAAGTCAGGCACCCACGATGCCGCTCAACGCTCTCGTCTGGGGTCGTGACAATCGCCACCAAGCTCCGCATTCCCCAGTAATGGAATAGAAACACAGCCCGGAGCAGCGATCCCAGCCAATTACTGGCTGGCTGCACCGTGTTGCGCCCCCCAGGCGATGAGGCCTCGGTGGCTGCGATGGCCGCTACGGCTATCTGCAGCCATTCTGCCGGTTGCACGAGGCTAGCCTCGACTACGCTACTCCGCTGTCTTAGCACCAAGAGGGCCCGGCCTCTGAGAAATGGCGCAGCTCACCTCTGCTGCTGTCCCTGCGCTTGCATTCAATCGCCTTGCCCAAGTAGATAAAAATGCTTCCTGACTCTTGCGCTCTCCTTCTCGCCCCGTCGTAGCTGCCTAGAGAGAGAGAGAGAGCGCTGTGAGCCCCTGGCCATGAACTATACCCCAACCTTCTGTCTTGATCTCGAGCCCGACGACCAGCTGCTGCAGCGCCGCAACGAGTGGCCGTACGGATACTCCTACCTCAGTATGGCACAGCACCAAGCCTTCTACCAGAGCCAGCAGCAGCAGCAACAAGACCAGCATGTCGCGAGCCAACAGCCGCCGCCCGGTTCCGACCACTTCGTCCTGCCCTACTCGGCCGCGGATGATTGGAGCCTGACGCAGGCCCTGCTGGAAATGTCCTCCCCATCTTCCATGAGCAGCCTGAGCAGCGTGCCCCCCGGGCTGACGTATTCCGCCGTCACCCTGGACGGAACGGATGCGGACCCCTTGGACGAGGTGGCAGCAGCTACGCCTATGACTAGTGCTGCCATCGCAGCTAGTGCCGTCCCTACTATTTCAAAACCTCCTCCATTATTATTTACTAGTAAGGGCCCAACAGTTCCCCCCTTCCATCCTGCGCTTTGATTGATACTTTGACCCTTTTTGGGAACATGGTCAGCTAAATCATGTCCAAAGATACGGCCTCGCCCAGCGATCGTCTGGGTCCTGGTAGTGCTCGGGGCAGTTCGACCTCTCGTCGGACTAGCCCTGGCAAAGAAAAGGCTTCATCGCCAGAGCAGGATGCGTCATCTTCGTCGAAAGCTCCGCAGCCTAGGCAGCATGAATTCATCACTGCTGACCATCCGAATAAATTCAAGGAGAAGACGAACATGAGAAAGGTCCGGTCGCGAGTGATGACTGACTACGTGAGCAAAAATGAATCTCGTCGATCTGCCTCCTCACAACCCTCCGGGACGACCACGAGGCCGGGACGTGCCAAAGCTGCCCGAAGGTCGGCAGATGAGCCGACTTCCAATCCACGACCGTCCATTACTTCGGCACCGGATTACTCCCGCATTTCTCCTCCTACCTCATTGCCCATCCAAACGGTGCCATTTCTCGCCTTCAATCCGCTCTCTCCAGGTTCGCTGGTCGTTCACAGTCCTTCCAGTCTATCCACATCTTCTAGTGACTCTGAGAGTTCTCTTACTCACAAACAACTTGTCCACCGGCGGTACCAGCAGGCTCTGGATTTGCTTCTCGGCCAACGATCACCACCGGGGTTATGGAATCGACCAGTGCTCATCGAAATTGCATCACGACATTTTTTCGACCGAGAACAAAGGCATCCGACCCCTCTCCGAAACTTCTTGGGTACCCAGCTGGATGCATTCCGAACAATGCCTCAGTCTTCGAGTCGAAAAGTCAACGTGATGAGGCTAAAGTTTAGCTGTACTATAAGCCCCAATCTTCCAGATGCGAACGCCAGTCTCATCAATACTGACTCATCTCCAGGTGCAAAGTTCTTTGGCACACGATCCATGGGCGCCTCGTGGGTCCCAGCCATGCTCCATCATCAAATCGCATTCCTGAGCACGCTCTGTATAGCAGCCGCTCATGAGGACGCCATGCATCTGCGAACGACTGATTCCGAGGAGATGGCGGCCATCAAGACCGAAGTCACGCATCGCATGATTTACGAAATGCAGCAAGTCGATAACCTGGAGATCATGGCCATTCTGGAGCTGCTGTGCAGCGAAATCATTCGCACGGGTGCAGATGAGAGCCAGCTGTACATGCATTCCCAGAGCATCAATAAATTTGTGAAACAAAAAGGTGGACTGGAGAATCTCGGGCTGAAGGGGGATTTGGCCAAGTTTTTAACAACGTAAGTACCGATTCAATTCATATTTGCGTAAAGTTCTGTGCCTGGAGCAGTTGTACTAAATCTAGTGCTGATCTCCGGAGCTGATTTTGTCTCAAAATTCAAATTTGTGATTGATGGTCCATTTCTTTGTGTGAAGAACGAACTTTGTCTGGATATTCGAGGAAAGACACTGACCCAATCTTCGTGCAGTATGACATTTAATATCTCGGTATTCTGCGAAATACAACCTCACACAATGTACGTTCAATATATTGACAGTTTTCGATTTCCTCCACCGCCACCTCCGGAAGCCACTATACCTGAATCTCCGCTCTTCTGTCCTCGGACTGAGTTCTTTACCTTGATCGAAATTGGAAAAGATGAGACACGCAATCGAAGATGCAAACCGCACACTTATGAATTACTGAGCGAAATGCGCGATCTGACCAATCATTTCTGCGCCGAGGGCAAGAATTTACAAGAGCTGGAAGCCAAATTTGAAGGAGAGAGCGCAGAAGACGCCAATTCCAAAGAAGCCAACCTCAAACAGCAAGAAGATGCCCGTCGCAAATTCCAACGCATCTCTTCTCGCATTTCGCAGCGCGTAACCCGCCTTCATAGCGCCTCCGAGCCTGGCCGCGACGAAACCAATGACTGGTTCTACGAATCTGTCCGTCTCTGCAGCGTCGTCTACACCTACGCCCTCGCCAACCACCAGCCCTTGTCCACCGCTGCTCAAAACCTCGGCACCACCGCAGCAACCGAAAACGGTCGCACCGTCGAGGTCACCTACCCACGCGCCATCATGCTCGCCCTCGCCAAGTCCGGCATCGACGACTGCTGGGCCGACATGGCAGGCGTGCTGTTCTGGATCACGCTTGTCGGTGCAGCCGCCGGGCGCAACACCCCGACGCCAGTAACACCCCCACCAGTTATCGGTGTTCCTGCTGTTGCCCCTGCCGGCGCGGATGCCTTCAGCAACCCTTTTACCGACCCCAGCCTCGACCCGTGGATCCACGGTCCCGTCCTCGCAGACCCCTTCGCGGCGGAGTTGGGTGAGTCATCGGCCATCGGCACGGCGATGGGAGGGCCCGGCTCGACAGCAGCGTCGGTGTCATCGAGCGCGCTGTCGCCGCTGTCGCGGAGCAGTCCGCTGCGCGACGATGAGTTCCGGCGGCGCGCGGAGGCGCGCAAGTGGCTAGTGGCGCTCGCCATCCGCTGCTCGGTGCTGTTGGGTTTCAGTCACGGCGTGCCGCTGATGGGCAGCCTGCGCCGGCTGATCATGGTGCAGGGGCTGTTGGGGTGGGGTGGCAGGCGGATGAGCGCGAGCCCGTGGTGATGGATGGGAAGTGAGTGAGTTACTTAGCGGGGCCCAGACCGATGACTTTTGAGAGTCCATCGGCGGGAGTTCCGGTGTGATTTGATGGAGAGATGCATAGCTTAGGTGAGGGAGGGGGTGGGGGTGTTTGGTTGGAAGGGAAGTACCTGCATGGGTTGGAGTGATCTGGTGCGGGTTCAGCCTGGAGCTGAGGGACCCCTCGAATTTCCCCTTCGTTCATTGTTGCTGTTTTTTGATCAGATACCATTTTGTTTTTTCTTCTTCCAAAGCCCCTATTTCAGTTTTTCTGTTTGATTGGACGCAGGGAGCTGCGACCTCTCTCTCAGCTTCCCTCGGCTCTTTTTGGATCTCATTGGTATCTTCCATGATCGTCAAAAGTTGCCTAGTCTTTATATTGCTGCGAATATGCACGACGAAAATGTCGATCATTACTGCTACGATGTTGCCTCACGACTTTTTCTCGGACGAAATTCACGCAGCGTACTGTTTAACCTCATTGGCTTTTAGTCTCTCAAAGCATATTCCCTATCTACCTTGTGCCTGAACAGGTCCCAATAGGAAGCTTCTTCTTCTTGGCTTAGAGACAAAACAAACTCTAGACCATCCAAAATCAAATCCATCTCATGCAATATGACAAATGGCAAGGCAACAGACTCGGTCAAGAGCGATTCGCGGACCTTTCGTACTGCACAGTCCAAGCAACGCCCACATCCAGGTATGATTCACAACGAGCCAAAAAGTACGTGCGTGCCAAACCCATCGTTCCTGAAATCAGGCAATCGTGCCTTTCTCCAGTCACCACACTGCCGGATCCACGCCCAAGTGACTACCCTACCGATGCCGACTCGCTTCACCCCTTGCCCTGCATATTCCAGGTGCCTGTAGATGACGACTTCGACACCAAACCTGCATCTAACACCCGCTCTTTTCCCACGTCCCAAAAATAAAAATACCAAAAAGTCCCCCTGCTTTGACACCAATGCACCACGGAAAAACTCCCCACGTAATCGCCGTCCGTCCTTTTAGCGCCACACCGGCCGCCCCGGGACGCCCGTTAGGTCGCTCGGCTTTCGTCTTCTGCATGCCAGCCCAGCCCCCCCTTCCCCCCGCGGCTCACCGCCCTGAACTTCATTGGTCTTGATGAGCACTGGCCCCCTGCCGGGCGCACTAGCCGGCGTAAGACGCGGTGGGCGCCTTTCGAATGGCGCAAGCCACGCGCTGTGGCTGAGTCGAGCCGCGTTTGCTCGATGCGGGTTAGGGCGGTTGCTGCGAACTGGGGTTCGGCTGTCAGGGCGATCGGCAGCTGTAATGTGTGTCGTTTGCGGTTTTTGCCTCATTGGGAAAATGAAAGCTTGGGAGAAGGAGCTGGAGGGGATATGCGGAATTGGGGGGGAAGGGTAGATGCAGGAGAAAGGGGATGGTGGGATGAGTAGCTAAGGTATCCGAAAATGTATGATGCAGCTGCAAGATGTGGTGGGGGGAGGTAAGGGCGTTGAGTGGGATGGGAGTTTGTGAGGCTGATTCGGGATGATGGAGAAAGGTGCGATCTCGTGGGGAGAAGGGTTGGTTTTTGGCGGAACACATCGGATGAAAGCAATGCAGGAATCGGCTTCATCGTCGGGACCGATCATGTGAAATTGTGGGTTTGTATCACGACGACCCGGATAAGCTTTACTGCATGCGTATGTCAGGTTGTCTGCGTCTTTCTTTCGGTGCTTTCTATTGCGACGCCGCGATATTGGTTGGTACAACAAAGCTACGGCAGAATTACAAGCCTGTCTAAAGCAATTGACCATTCAACAGCCCTCCAGGATAGTCTCTTGGACTTACTTGATGCCAACTGCAATACCGAAGTGGTCGCTAACCCAGCACTCCTGCTTGACTCGAAGAAGCTTGGGTGGGTTTGGACCAGGCTCAGGTCGATCTGGGGAAGTATAGAAATCCAAGGGCCGATACACCTTTCTGGTTTTGCTTCGTGGATTGCCTTCTCTGAACATCCCAGTTGTTTCCAAGGCATCCACTTCGGTCTTAGGACCCACGCCAAGCCGACTCAGCCTTCGACTGCTGTCGTCAAACTCCTCCAGTGAAATAATCTCGAGCGGCCCTCCGCAGAAGAACTTGTCTAAGCGCTTCCTTTCCCGAGTTCCGCCGGATTGGTAGCCAAAAGTGATCTCCTTCGCTCTGCCATAGCTCAACTTCTATTTGGATGGTTTCAGCTTTCGTACTGGCGGTGGCGAGCTATTCTGCCAGACATCCCGCAGACCAATATCTTCCCGCCTATGGAACTCATGTTCGGTTTCGTCAGCTGAGTTCATATCACCACCGACAATACCTGCCGCGATCTTGTACAGCGATGTTGATTTCTCTTCGAGGATACTTGAGATGAGAGCTAATTGATTTGGCCGGTAAACTCTCTTACTTCGAGCAGATTCTAGATGAGTTGTACAGAGACGGAGACACTCTCCAGCCGGTTCCGACCGATCTTTGTTCTTTGTTGGAATATCTATGAACAAGGCGTGCCTACCCATCTGCGTGATGAAGGGAACACGAAAACATTTCTCAATGCTAAGATCATTTGAGATAAGCATCATGATAAAGTGACGCCTCCCCGGCCATTGGAAGAGCTTGAAAGTGTGGTGTTTGCCAGAGCTATCCACGAATATGTCTTCAGCAGAGTCAACGCCGGTTATGGTGAAGTTTTACCGAACCCATTGGTTATTCGAGATGGCTTGAGGAGATTCGTCAATGAGTTCCTGGAGCATGATTACAGTTGACTTTGTCTCATTTCCCAGACCGTCTTTACAGTGTCCTATGGCCGCAGTCGTACGCTCTGTTGCCCATTAGTCGTTGTCAATATTCCAGAGAAAATTCGAAGAGCGCTCCCACGTTCTAGTAGTTGATGATTGGCTCCTCGCGAAACATCCCACATTCTCAAATCCGGTCGGTAAACTCACGGTTGGAGTGACTGCAAATTCGGAAGGTCTTGTTGAAAGGGTTCTTGCCGCCTTAAGTGAGACTCTGAGTGAAACCACATGCGGTGCCGTTGAAGTTGAGCTGGATTGTATCCACCAGAATTATACTTCGGTAGGATGGAGCTAGTCTTCTTCAATGCTGACCTGAGATTTCGGGCAAAAACTTGAGACGAGCGCATTGTAAATCGAAGGTGCAAGGGCTGAGATTTTGGGTTATTTGACACTGCTATCAAACATTGCGAGAACAGGGCACGGGGACGGCAAGCTCAGTAAATCCTCGAATAACGGCGAGAAAGGGTAACACAAAATTGCCGCCATGAACCTTATCCAATACATGTAGAATATTCTTGTCGTTCGTTGCGTTTGACACAGTGTGGAATGATGCCCCGTAGATTATCAAGTTTTGTTCACCATGAATATGTATTCCCCGGCGTTCTTTTCTTCAGAAAGTGACAGAAAGTTACGTGGAAAGCGATATTTCTGAATTATATGGTTCTAACGTAGTTATAGTGAAATACATTGGATTCACGTATCTCATAAAATGCGCTGGTTGTGGCCCTCCTCGCCCACCGTAATTTTGAGCCTCACATCTTCCAAGCGGATGGACGGCTGTTCCCCCGAAGTACTCCCGAGCCGCCCCAAAACTTATCACATGCTCAGGTCACTCTCAAGAACGATCCATTTGCGTGCCTATTCTACTTGAGCTTTCCTCTTGCCATCCTCCTGCTCTAAGCCCATTGCTATCGCTTAGAACAGCCTGCGAAGTACTCTCACCTCACCAGCCGGTTTGCCCCAGTCGAACTTGGATCCAACTTGTCCTTTCAGAACGGAGCAAGTAGAGCTGGCGTGGAGCGACCATCCAAGAGGGCACAGTCGCCCCATGCGACGCCTTGGATGCAACCGCTAAATCCCTTCCTGCGCTCTTTCTTCAAGAGTGTGTTGCCCTCGCAGTGCTTGCCCTCCCAACACCACGTACGTCCTTCCTATCAAGTTTCTGAACTGAGCTGACATCGGAATTAGGTACTTCTTGTTCCTACCACCGAGGTACTCCTTTACGGTCGAGATCGTGAGACACAGGCGCGCTACTCTGATCTCTGCAATTCCGAGGATTTCTTAGCCGGCCATGTCCTGCGCGTACCGGGCGGACTGGCGCCCGCGGGCAATGTACGAGAGAATGGTCAGCCAAGGGAGAGCAAGACCAAGGCAAAGCAATACTCGACGGTCAATGGGAAGACAGTAGTCATAAAGGAGTCGTTTGCATACAGCAATAAAGGTAGAGCCTCATTGCACATAATCGGCTAGGTGTGCTCTCATTGTACATTGGCTAAAGAGGTGTAGGCTTCAGAACTCTCAACCAGGCGCAATTGCTTTACGACATTGTGTTCTGGCCTGATGTTCCAGATGCTCAACAATGGATTGTTTACTACATTTCGAAGCCACTTATAGGCATCCTTGAATCAACGGCAATCACTCCCGCCACTTTGGTACCTGCAAAACTTCCCACTGTCAGTAATGGGGTATCGACTACCGACTCGGGAGCAGATGCGGAATCTCCTCAGAAAAAAGACATCAAGTCGTTTGCAGATTTGCTGAATAGTTTTCCAATGATTGCGCGCCAAATGCAACCGGGACTCGAGCGCTTGTTCAAAGAATTCGGGGCGGAATTCGAGAAGCCGCTTCCTCCGCTCCCAAATAAACCATCATCGATAAAATCGCGAACTTCGATCGGATCGACGGAAGATGGAGCGCCGTTAACTAAGAGCGTCTCGAATAGTAGTACGCTTCGACCCCCGTCATCGATAATCCTAGATGACGAAGAGGACGCTATGAGGCGGGCGTTAGAGACTGCAGTCACTGCAGCGATCGATCTTTTCCAGATGGTTGACAAACAACAACTATCTCTCCTTGGTGCAACAACAGATTTAACCGGACCCCTTGTCGAGCGTATGATCGAACGCTATGTTACCGAACAAGTCCACGACTCGTGCTTGTTTCCTCGGATATGCGCGATACGAAAAGAAAAAGACGCGGAGCTAGAGTCAAAGATAAGACAGACAGTAGACATAGACATCTCGCAAGTAGGCATACCGATTGAAGGTGGTCAAAAAGGCAAGCGGTCACTCGCTACGAGATTGAAAAAGGCTGGAGATGTCTTCAGGAAAATGGGCGTTGCCGGCGGCCCTCAAGAAATGATGGAGATTCTGTTAAGTACGCAAAAGGCAATTACAGTGCCAGAGCCAGTCCCGACTCCGCAGCTGCCTGCGAACGTTGCGATTTCGAGTCCGAGAACGGAAAAACCCGCCGATGATCTCACGATCAATGCAGATACACTGGTGTCGATGCTTCTTATCGTCGTCGTCCGCTCGTCTGTGCGTAAACTTCAAGCGAGACTTTCCTACATGCGCCATTTCATCTTCATTGACGACGTTGAAAGTGGAGAAATGGGCTATGCTCTCAGCACTTTCGAAGCCGTCATCTCTTACCTTGCAAAGAACTCTGGCGGCTTGCGCAAAGCAAGCAAACAAAATAGACGACTCTGGCAGGCCACCAAATCTGGAGACGTTAAGATGCTGAGGTCAATTTTCCACTCTGACACTGCAACGGGCGATGAGAGTGCACTTGAAGAAGAGCCTAGCGGTATCAATGGCTCGAATCTTTCGAGCGACAGGGCAGAAGAGCCTACTACCAACGGGGTGAATGTAACAGCCAATGGAACTGGAGATGATGAGGGTCTTCCTGCAAAAACTATTACCAATGACCAATCGCTGCAGCAGCAATCATTATCACACATCTTCCCATTCCAGCGACCGCCGACACCTCCGCCAGATGTGAACCCTCCCAAAATGAAAAAACGCGTTTCTATGGCTTCGCGCCATGCGTCAATCTCGTCGGCTTATTCCTCAGGAGGACGCTCTTCGCAATCCCGGAGCTTGCTCACCGATTTTTCGGACCAGGAACTAGAAGGCGACATTTCAATTGAGACGTTAGCCAAAACCCAGGGTCCAAGTAATGGCGAATCTGTCTTGATGATGGCCGTCGAATCAAGCCAGGTTGAAAGCCTCAGGTTTCTCCTTCGTCTTCAAGATATCTACCCGTGGGACTTTGTGATGGAAGACACGGATAGTGAGGGCGCAACGCTGCTAAGTGCCGCTGTCCAACATGGTGACCAGAAAATCATTGAGTCGGTGCTTGAATTTGTTCTCAATCATGCTCCAAGCGACGATCACATTGTGGCTTATTTTGGACGTCAGGACAACAAGGGCCGATGCGTGGCGCATTATTTGTTCAACAGACCTCAGCTAATACCAAGAATCGGGTCAATGCTACCTTGGCGACTCAAGGATAAGAATGGTCAAACCCCACTTTTCGCCATGTCGAGATCATACGACCATGAAAATTATAGTTGGATGGTCTACAACGCTCTGGAAGCGACTAAGAAGAGTCAGGAGGACGATCAGATCCTTCATCTCGACGATCATGTAGATGCAAAAGGTAATACCTTACTACACACGATCAACGATCCTCAGGTGACTACCACCGTTCTCAAGACTTGCGATTCCGATGTGAACGCTTCTAACGATAAGCGCTTCACTCCATTGATGATCGCAAGCAAATACGGGCGTGTTGAGCAAGTCCGAGCCCTCTTCGCTGATCCACGAGTCGATTTTCTAGCCAGAGATCTTCGCGGCTTCACTGCGGTGGAGCTTGCCAAAGACGACGAGGTCCGTAATCGAATAGATGATCTTGCTCTTCTTTCATCTACACCAGGCACAGACGGGCGCACCACCACTGTCGTGCGTTCCTTCTTCGTGGAAGACGCCACTCTCCGTCTCGTCATCAAATCTGGAGCACCGTCAGAAAACAATACCATCACCGTCACTACCTGTCGGCGCTCGGTCTCCGATTTTCAATCCTTAGCACAATGTCTCGCCCTCGAGCATCCTGCCTCCTGGCTCCCTAATGTTGCAAATTTACCCTCGCCGTTCCTCCTTCCCTCGAAACCAGCCCGAGCTCTTCTACGGGACATTCAGTTTCGTCTCGACGCATTTCTCAAAACGCTACTCACGCATCCCACGTTCGCTACGCATGAGCTAGTTTGGGAATTCTTTCTTGTACCTGATATCGACATGGCCATGATCGCTGAACGCAGTGCGCGTAAAGCGGAGACGAGAGCAGAAAACGTCAAAGAGGAATACGAGGCTATCGCCATGAATGACGTTCGAGATGTCGAGCTTTTCGTCGCACATGCTCGAGACATGGTCCGAGGCATCAACTTTGCCACGCGCTCCATCGTGCGCCGCACAAACGCCCAGCGCATCGTCCTCTCCGACCTCTACGAATCCCAGCAACTGACCTCTTCCGCCCTCTCCACCATCGACTTCCTCCCCACAAGCCACACCAAAGCCTTCGAACGCCTCTCCTCTACCCTCCGCCAGACCGACTACTCCCCACTCACCCACCTCTTCTACTCCCTCTCCTCGCAAACCGCCACCACCGCCGCGCTCCTCGACGCCCTCTCCCGGCCCTCCAGCCTCATCACCAAAATGCAGCAAGCCACGCGCGCCATCGACAAGCACGCCTCCAGCCTCTCGCGCGCGGCCACACGCTTCCCCTTTGGCTCCTCGCGCAACACGAACAGCGGCAGCGGCGGCGGCGGCGGGGGTGGGCTAGCCGGCTTCGGCGGCCTGTTCGAGGACACGCGCAAGCAGCTGGCGGAGGAGAGCGCGCGGCGCGAGGCGGAGCGCCGGGCGGAGCTGCGCACGCTGGGGTGCGAGCTGCGATACATGCAGAGCACGGTGGCGAGCGAGCTGAGCGGTTGGCAGGGCGAGCGCGAGAAGGTGGTGCGTGGGCTGTTGCGCGAGTTTGTGGGGAAGGTGGTGGTGGTGGAGCGGGATCGGTTGGAGGGGATGAGACGGGCGGTGAGGGGGCTGGGGTTGAAGGTTGGGG
>JAGFVP010000437.1:0-17411 GCA_021031095.1 Bathelium albidoporum
GAGGAGAGGGGGATGGTGTTGGATCGGGTGTCGTTGATGGAGGGGATGGAGTAGGTTGGGGTCGGGTGGATGGATTGGACTTTGCTTCTCCGTGGAAAGTTGGGATGATATATATAGTTGTGAATAGCTGTGGGTGATTGATGACGAGTGGCTCACTGCATGGGCCGGATATCATGAGAATTGCCTCAGCGGTAGATGGGCTTTGTGTTGATCTGTTGCCCCCCATCCAGCCCCCTTGATAAGGGGTTGAACGTTCAAATGGGAATGATTCTTCAAAATAGAAAATGATTTCATGATTTCCTATTGTTGAATTTCGTCATACTGATTATGTGCCTACCTCGCCTCCGGAACGGTGATTACCCCTGTGGATTACCGTATGGCTCTGATACGAGACATCTCGCTATTCCAAGTTGACTGTCTGACTGGTTCCTTACCTGTCCAACATACATTTCAGAACGTGTCTATCTTAGACCATCATCTATGGGAAGGGGGTTAAAGCTGGTGTTAGGGGTCGGGGAGGTAGTGGGGAGTGGGAGAGGGGCCGGAGGAAAAGGATGGGGCAAAGGAAGCACATTAGGCTCAATGAAGAGCTGTCTATGAAAGTACGTCGAGGAGGGAAATCACAGAGGGATTGCTGGCTAACATGAGATGATTCACAGAATCTGCAAATTTTCAGAATCCTGAACAACTACCCACGGTGTTGCTGCCAAAGAGAGTTGCAAAGCAAAGAGCATCGAGGAGCAGCCAAAGTACGAGTCATTCTGTCGTTTATTATAGAGTGTGACGATCACAAGTTGGCGGTTGAGCCAGCCTGGACACCTAAATGTGGCTCAGATTTCTGTCTCTGAGGGTGGGCAGGTCACCAAGGCGATACGAAACGCAACACTAGAAATCGTCACCTCCGAAAACCCCTATCTCAGCACCTTGCTGCCGCCAATTGCTTCCATCTCACACTATTTGGTTGTTATTATTTCAATTATTACTGCTGCTGTTGCTCCTGTTGTTGCTCCTGTTATTTACACTGTTACTGCTGCTGTTTACGACAGCTCAGACCTCACACGTCCACCTCTGTTGCTGATTACCTGCCTGTATCTCCACGGCATCTCAGCAATTCGAGCACGAATTTCATCCTGTGTAATAGCTTCCCATTCCTCAATCAAAATTGCCTTCAGCTGCTCAATTGAGTCCCATTTCCTCCTTCGTACGCGCTGCTTAAGCAGCAGCCAACAGCCCTCAATAGGATCGAGGTCTGGTGATTGAGCAAGGTGTTGGATACTCTCAATCCAGTTCTCATCCCTCAACCCCCTAGGAATATCATCTGTGGACCTAGTACCATGGGAATTATCATTATCCTCCGCTAGAAATGCTTGCCCATGCTCCAAACGGTGCTGATTGACTGTCTTAATATAGGTGGGCAGTGTGTGTTTGGCGTAGTAGGCCTGAGCCATACAGTTACCCTTTGGCTTAACTTTAACATCATGAGGCAAATGAGCTTCATACTCAAGTACACGAAGGTGATATGCTTGATCTGTCTTATATTTGCTGCAGCGAGGCCTTGGAGGAGGTTTAGGAGGTGGAGGTAAGTGATCGTTTTCGTCGCTATAAAATAATAACGGCCCTTTCCGCCACCATGAAATCCATGAAACAAAGTGAAGTTTTATACCTGTCTTAGAGCCACGATATTGAAAATTCTTATGGTTAAGACGAGTACCTGCCTCACGTAGCACTCGCTGTTGACACTCCTTAGAAGGGCCATCATGAGCCTCATCTGTGTACACAGTATGCTCTAGACACTCCTCAGGCGACTTCATTTTGTCGATCTCACCGAATTTGACCCTCTTAGTCTTATTCTTGGAGCTGATTGGCTTAGAGGTAGGCTTTTGATACAGCGCAGCGTTATGTGTACGTGCTCGCAGGCTGCGTCTCAGCGTACATACACTGCCTTGGATTCCATGAACAGCTTGTTGACACTCATATGCTTGATCCCATACAGAATTGACACAAGGATCAAACAGAGTATCAAGCTATTGTTGAGGAATCAAAAGGGGAGGTTCAGGGACGTGATGGTTACGGCGATAAGCAACCTTTCCATTTCTTCGTCGTTGATCAAGCCAGCGCTGAGCAGTTCGTACGGTGATTGAGATGTTGTGAGAGGCAAGCAGCTGTTTAAAAGCGTATAAGGTTTGGTATCAACAGCAGCAAAAAACCGTGTACGTTTGATTGTATCGGGGTGGGAACTTGGTATAGTAGGGCTAGGGATACGAGCGACAGTAGGAGTAGATCTTGGTGGCTCTACGGCACGCATTCGAACAGGGAGAGGTGTAAGGTGCGCACCGTCTAAACCCTTTTCTTCTGTAATGAAGGTAATTCCAAATTTTCAGTCTAAGCTGTATCTGCTGTAATGAAACAGGCCCTTAACGCCTAAGGCCTGTATTATAGCTAGTTCGTTCACAACAAATAGTCTACATTAAATCCGTGGTTTAAAGATCACAAATAAAGTTTAGATTATGTTATTAACACAAAACAGTGCTTGTTCATACAGAAAATTCTTAAAAACCAAAACTAGAAATACTAACAGCTGTACTAAACAGAGTAATTTACCTTTATAGGCCCGCCAGCCCTCCCGCCTCGTCTTAACACGTCGTAGTTATGGTCCTTAGTAAAAGATTTCATTGCTTTAAGGGCAGTATTAAGGGACGAGTGTATACATTTAGGAGGTGAAGAGATTTGGTGTCTTGTTATGGACAAAGGCTCAGCCTCAGACTCAGACTTAAACTTAGACCCAGGAGAATACTCAGATGAAGTGTTATACTAAAAAGGCAGCGTCAGTATTAGGTTAAATTACTTCATGTTGAATAAGGTGTTTAACATCACACTTATTTCAATCATAAGTAACATCCATTATAACAGATTCGTGGACGACGAGGTGGTAAAAAGCGTGTAGATGTAAACAGAAAGACGCGTCTTTACGCGTTAATACACCAGTTTGTTATAAACAAAAAACGGCGTAAAAATATGCTTCTTTTAGATGGCAATAACAAATTTGGGATTACTTTCATTACAGACGAAAAGGGTTTAAACGGTGCGCTCCTTGCACGACTGCGGTGCGCTCCTTACACCTCTCCCTTAACCTACCTAACTCATCGTATCAGGGGAAGCGTACGGTCCGATCCTTCAGTGAAGAAAGTGTCTTGCCTTACCAGTCTTACGTTGCCGGTCGCAACATTGTTTCTCAGGTATGGGAAATAAGTTCATGCTTTGAATGCTTTGATCTGAGCAGAATTCACTGACATCCTTGGTCCAAGTTTTTTGGTGTTCTGCATCCGTAAAATCTCTCGGCAGCGCACGTTCGGCTCAGCAAAGTCCAGTTCGATTTGGCACAATGTTCGAAGACGAAGACGAAAAATCACCTCTCATCAACCCCAATCCCGTGCTTCAGCAATATTACGCTTCCTGGGAGTCACGAATCGGCTACCGCCTGCTTCTTGGAGGTACAAAACATTTTGGATACTATGTATCACCATCTTCTTCCCCGTTCCCACTCAACGGCGCCCTTCGAACAATGGAAGAGCAGCTGTTCAAAGCACTGCAGTGTCCCAAAGGCTCCCGAGTTCTCGATGCCGGCTGTGGTGCTGGTCACGTTGCCATTTATATGGCCAAGCATGGAAACTATGAGGTCGAAGCTATAGACGTCGTGCAACGTCATATCGCACGAGCAAGGAAGAACATAAAGGCTACAAGGATGGAAGATTCGATCACTGCTCGTCACGGGGACTACCATCATCTTGAGAGGTACGAAAGCGGATCGTTCGACGGCGTCTACACCATGGAAACTCTGGTCCATTCAACAAAACCCAGCGCCGTTCTGAAGGAGTTCATGCGCATCTTAAAGCCGGGCGGACGGATAGTACTTCATGAATATGACCACAATGACTTGGACAAGGCGCCGAAAGAATTGGCAGAGGCAATGAGGACGGTAAATACTCTTGCTTCCATGCCTGCGAACGCGTCCTTCGATAAGGATGTCCTGAAGGACTTGTTGCAAGAAGCCGGCTTTCAAGACGTTCGACTCCGAGATCTCTCGCAGCATACAGTCCCTATGCTTTGGTTTTTCTATCTGCTTGCTATCATTCCATACATCATCTTCAAATTCTTTGGAATCGAACGTTATTTTGTGAACACCGTCGCAGGAGTGTACAGTTACAAAGGGCGGGACCTTTGGAGGTATATACAGGTAACCGGCACAAAAACAACTTGACCTCGCCACTCCCAAAAAGACACATCTGTCCAGTGAAACAGGGAAGTCAATTTTACGTGGCAGACGATCCTGTTCATAAAAAGCATTACATTATTTGCGGATAAGAGACTCCTCGAGGGCCATCTCAGTGATCCCTGACGGTGTCCAGAGAGTTCGCTGCCACTGCTGCTGTAGGAATCGCACGCAGCGTCTCATCACTTTGTACATCACCTTCTACTTTAAGCCTGTCAGCTGGCCGGATCTCTGAACATCGTCTGAGTTCGACTGTGACGCGCCTTAGTATAAAACACGAATCTAAATCCCTTTTTGATTTCGTTCTTTTCAAGTTATCTTTTGCAGAGAAATTTATGTAGATTTCCATACAGAATTTTATACACGTCAATGCAAACGCTTTTATCTGGTATTAAAATTCAAAAGATGGTAAATTATGTACGATATTTTCAATCGATATCTGCTTAAGATACTGCCACTTCGCAAAATGCAGATTCCGGCTCTGTGCGAGAAACTCCGTCCCCTATCGTCGTTCTTACGCTCAACGCCTATCACCTTGCCCCTACCATCATGTTCAGTACTACTTCAAATTCAGTTCCATCTTTCAATGAGCCTGTTGAAGCTGCACAAATGCAACCGAAGTCATCTCAAAGTGCGTGTTATTTAAATATGCGACCAATACGTAGACCAATTCGGTGAATCGTAAGCACGTGGTGGCAAGGAACGTAGCTCTACGAAGTCTGCAATGACGATGTAAGCACGCGACGAGCTGTAGAAGATGCCAAAAAAACCAGGTAGCAACGATGAGACCTGGTGGTGCATCAAGCGTAGGATCTTTCAAAAGAGAGTCATTTGTCAGTAATGCCGTGAAGCTCGCGAACAAGCCTTTTTCTTTGTAATGGTCTCTGGCATGTCCCTCTGTAGCATCCGAAGACGACGGATCTGCCACACGACTCTTTTTAGAAGGAGAACGCGATAGCTTATGGCGGAGAGCAGGCAGCTACGAGCTGAAAAGCTGCATGCTAATGAGCACTCCCAGCGCCGAGATCAGGGCGGCGAGACTAGCAGCGCGCCATAATGTGCGTTCGATCGGAGTTGGGAAACTGAAGTTCCATCCAGCAATAAATATTGCAAAGTAGCAGACTGATACTATGAAGAAAAATATATAGTACCAACCCTCGAGAGGAAAGACGATAGAGTTTTCGAATCTTTGAATAGGCCGTTGCAGTGGGAGCGCAGCTATATTCAACTTCAACCCTCGCAACAAATGCAAGCCATGCGACCACATCGCAGTCCAGATCCATTCCTGCCGACTGGCAAAGTCCAGAGGAGTATTCTGGTAGACCCTTTTTGCTTCTTCACCACCGTTGACGAGAATCGTAGCAAGAGGGACCTTGCTTGTGATGTAGTCAACGCTTTCAACATCGGCCGGCTTGTTCAACCAACAAAAAGTGATTACAATGCTGACCATAACAAAGGCAGAGGTGGTGAGCTCCAGAGCGGTCACTGGCAGCTTTTGCGCAGCCCGTACTATCATGTTGAAAAGGAACCACAGGGTTTGGGTGAGCGTTATAACCCGAAGCATTCCGTCGACTTTGTCTTTATCCCGAATCCGGCTCTCTTCAATTTTTGGATAGTCAATGTAGTTCTTTGTAAGGAGATAGTGTAGCTGCTTCGAGTTTATTGGAAAAGACTTCCAGCCCGGCGATCGGAGGTGGATCCCTCCCATGTCCGCATAAAAGCTATTAGTGACTGTCCAATCACGATACCCACTTTCGTGGAACAGTCTAGCGGAGCGGTGGGCTGAGACCCACTGTCCAAGCGCAGCCTGGAAGATCAACTCCGGGGCCAGGATACACAGTCCTAATAAGACGAGCTTGCGAAAGAGGATCTGAAATTTTGTAGATCTGGGGTCAGGGACATTTATGACCAACACTGACCAGCAACAGAGCAACAGCATCGATAGACAACTCCAGAGAATATCGATTGTTCCACGACCGTCGGGTGAAGATGTCCAACCTTGCCTGTCCTTGTTCGTGTCATGGAGGGACAGGATATGCGGTGATTGTGGATGTGTATTATTAATCATGAACATTTCGTTTTAATAGGACTTTTGTATCGGACGGATTGCAACAGCCTAGCGCCTAAAAGAAGAGGGGAGTTCCGCCGCCGCGACTTCCAGCCAAAAGGCGTTCTATATGAGGATTGATGTTGAGAGGGAAGAGAGTCGTAAAGAAACTACACGAAAGAATATAAGATAGAGATATATGATAACACTACATAGGCTCATTTGGCTTGCCTGTGCGCTCGGCCGACTGTATGAGACATCCATAGATGGTGCGTTCGAATGCGGCGCAGCATTTTCCATTGGCCGCCAACCTGCAGACAGAGCGCCGAAGCAGCATGCTAGATAAGAAGCAAGACCAGCATTGGCTTTCCGTAGGTGCACGTTTGACTCTGGAAAAAAAGGGCGCTTCGGGTGATGCATCTCTCCGCGAGCCGCGTCGTATGGTGCGCCACCAATTTAGGTCCAATGATGAAAATCAGACTGTACTGGGCATCTGCAAATGACAGGTAGAACAGTACAGGCTGGATATGACATCTCCGACTCTATGACGCTTTCCTGGTCTTTGTGTAGCCAGTAACAAAGACGGGTTTGATGTCGGTTCTGTTCTCAACGTCTTCCTCGGTCATATCGTAGCAACTCGTTGCCGTCCGTGAGCGCGTGCCGCCCAAAAAGCAATTGATCATCTCGATTACTTGGCCAAACATTTGGCGTTGTCTTGTCTTAAACACTGCAGCTTTTCAGCTCCGATGATTCCATCCAGCGCCTGCATTCAATTTCCATGACCAATGTATCTTATAGTTCGCTGCCTGATTGGAAATCATTTTACGTAGTATCCGGCCAATGAGAATTTCGAAAGTCGATCTATGAGGCATTGTGCAATCAATTATCTGGACCGTTCTACAGAATTTTGTCCTCAAAATGTTCATGCTTGCACGAAAGACGCCGTAGGTATAGTACGCGGCTGCAGATGTCACTTGCCACACATGCCACCAGGATAATCCCACTTTGACAAGGCCAATAGAATGTTCTTGGTCGGAAGGTTTCATGTAACTGCCCACCGGCACCAAGGCCCAAACCTTTCTATCAGTCTGAATGTGCCGCACCAAGGAGGCAGGTGGCGAAGGATTGAGGGATGCAAGCTATGCCCCCCCCTCATCGAAACTTGCAGTCAGCAGACGGCAAGCTGTTCGGAGGCCGGAAAAGGGGCTGATTTGGTCGCGCGTAGCCTACACCTTATCTATCAGTAAATTTCGGATCTTTCCTTGACCTAATTGCTTACGATAGCTCGCATCTGCAAAGTAGCAGCAACATCTTCGGATAGTGTAAGAAAGTATAAGTACCAGGCGTTGAGTTGCTAGGTACTCTGTGTCTTAAGGCGGATTATTTGGGGTGGCAAAATTGGGCCCCTTTTCGGACCACCTGGATTCGGCCCACACCCTGTTCTGGCCCAACCACCACGTTTTCATCTCATTAATTAATTATTAATTATCTCAACAACAACAACAAAATTTAGAATTGCGAGCACACATGCGTGTAGGCTGGAGCTTCCTGCTTCTGTCCCATATTTCTGGTGACCCGTAAAGGTAGTAGCGCAGCTAAAATTACTGTTACTGTTGTCTCCGAAGCAATTGATTACTTGATCGCCTCCACTGTGGCGAATAGCTCATTTGGTCCTATTTTTACAGGTTTTTAAGCTGGACGAACAGCTGCTCTATCCAGCTGTTGCTTCAGCTGTTTATTCTGTAAATCCAGTGCTGCTATCTCACATGCTGCCTTAGACAAGGTCTTCTGTGTCTTATAAAACAACTCCTTCGTGCTCGCACACGCCTTTTGGAGAACACGCACTGCTGTAGGGCCCTTTGGTCCACACCCACGCTGTACATGCGCTCCGCATGCGTTCCACATGCAAACAATCATGACTTCAAAAAATTCTTTAAAAAAAATGCAGAATTTGAGGAACAAATACAAGCTGCTATTATCGCACTTTCTAAAAAATTCATTTTTATCAATTGGTCAAGCTGCACGCGAGTTTAAAGTATCTAAATCAACACTAAGACGCAGGCTAAACGGCGGTTTATCGCATACAGCTGCTTAAGAAACACAGCAACTTTTAATGGATGCTGAAGAATCAACTTTAGTTCATTAGATCAAACGATACACTATTACAGGAACTCTTATCACATATTTGTTATTGTGTAAACTTACAGAACTGTTGCGAATTAAGCGCGTTTATAATGCGTCTTAAATACGTCTAATATATATTAATCTGGAGCTAATTGGCGCCAACTGGGTTGATTACTTTATCAAATGACATCCTCAAATCCGTAATATATACACTGCTTAGCTAGAGTCTGCTCACATAAATAGTGTAACTGAAGAAGTTGTGAATCGCTGATTTGACGCACTTAAAGCGCAGTTAAAAGAGCATAAATACAACACTACAGACATTTAGAATCTAAACAAGTCATAATTTGGTATCAGTGAAGAATAATCATTTAAGGTGCTAGTTTATCTTATTACGAAAAAGAGACAGAAGGTTGTGGCAGGTAAGTAAGAATGGATATCAGTAATTAAGTGAATTAGCGCTACAGACGAAGTAATTGCGCCTCTTCTGATCCTTAAAAGCGTATATATAAATACACGCTGGATTACCGAAAAGACTCTGTTAGATTATTTTGCAGCCAGTAAGAACGGCTGAATATTAAATGAGTTAGAATTATAATAGTTAACTGAAATCCTTGGTCCTTTGATACGTGAACGGTGTGCGAATCGCTGGCGTCTACTCATCGCAGACAGTTATAGTAGCCACATTCAGGCTAGTTTTATCGTATATTATATGGAAAAGAAGATTGATCTTATGATCATACCACCATATTGTTTGTACATACTGCAACCACCTAATGTGGATGTGTCCTCTATATTTAAGTGGTTTCACACATATGAGACAGCTGCGCTCTGCCGGCTTAGCACACAGCGTACGCCTAAGGCAGAATGGATCGATATATTCACTCAAGCGCATGACATGGCTATGTCAAAAGAAAACATTTGTACTGGTTTTCAAGGCGCAGATATAATGCCTTTGAATCGTAGGCGAGTCCTTAATGAGTTACCTGCTGCGCATCATGCGCCACATACAGAAACTTTTACACAACCTGATTCAGCCAATTTGGATATCTTATTATTACAGAGCTCTCTTCCAGAAGCTGCTAAACTTAGCAAATCAAACAAAAAGTTCGCGGAAACCTTGGACAAGAGTAGCGCAGTTGGTTCGCCGGCAAAGCATCATGCTGAGCGTATGACCCGTCTATGTGAATCGCAAAATACCACAATCGCAATTATAGTAAAACAATTGGTAAATTCATCAGAGCTTCTTGATAAAGAAAAGCGTAATACTAAGGGTAAAAGAGTTGAAATAGATGGTATTAGCGTCTATACAACTGCGAATGTATTACGAGTTGCGCGCGCATCAGAGGAGAAGCCGCATGCGAAACGCCGTCATGGATGACTGCCAAAGACTGCCCTCAAAAAAGAAGAGTCAGAAGAGATAAATTATATATCTAGTGACTCATCAGATAGCTCAGTTTTATATTTGGAGATGCGGGTGCGCGGGACAGACTGATCGCATGTGGAACGCATGCGGAGCGCACGTACAGCGTGGGCCAAGCAGTGGTGTGGACCAAAGGACCGTGGTAGACCCTAGCAAGTTCCTGTCCGCCTTTTAGTGTATCAAATAAGATAGTTCTAGCTCGTTTATATGCCATAGGTAAACATGTCTTATTTGGCAAGCTATTTTCAGTGAAAACAAACGGCGATGTTAAAGGCATACTAGGTTTATGTGGACAAATGCCTGCTGCCTTCCATGCTGCTCTAATATTCTTCTTGCAGTATGTCAGGTGGGCAAACTGCGTTGAGGGCCAGAAAGCAGCGGTGGCGTAAACCAGCTGGACTTCGTCACTGCAGCGGAGACAGGAACAGAGTCACGGAGGGTGGAGATTGAGTGGCGGGCTGCTGGCGCGGGTAACAGACTTCCATAGTTCAGTGGAAGTTAAATAATAAGTGGACGCGATCTAAAATAAACACATTTATAAAATAAAAAATAACAGAGGAGCCTGCAGCGCGTGCCTTACAGCTTAACACAGAGTTGCAGCGATTGGTTCTACCATTTACCATTCTGGATATACTGCAGAAACTGCAACCATTTCGACCCCGCTTGTCCAAGGCTTATTTTACCTGATCAGATAGTTTCTTTATAAGCACAGGTTTTACTGGAGCGTGTAAATTGTGGACCATGTCACGACTAATGCTTACCTAAACCGAACTACCATAAGATACCAGGTGTCTTAAGTTATCTTAATATAGGCCTCAATTTCCGCGAGGGTGCCACTTCGTACAGTGAAATCTAGACACTCAAAGGAATGTCTATCATATTCATTAAAGGAGCGTCTATGGGTATCATATGTGGCACACAATGTGCCTATCCTCCACTCACTCACTCTCAAACTACGTCCCCCTCTCGCAACTCAACTAATACAGCGGGGGTGAAGAGCCACATTATTATTAGAGGCATGGGCCTCGGTCTCTTCTGTAACTGCATCAAACAAACAAGTCGAATCGCTAGCCGCTAGTCAAGGCTGCGATGATGACGAAAAGTGATGACCATGAAACTGAAAAATGAAACAGCTCCTATATTAGGTATCAGAGAAAAAAATGTCATAACCTCTCTGCTCAGAACAGGGCGACCATCACAGCCGCGACAGCAGCAATGCCGAAGCCAGTGCCAACCGCAGTCCGTGCACCGCCGTTGGGGTTTGCAGTCGCGACGGGCGCTCTCGTCGCCGTCGGGAAGGGTTTGGGTGGAATGTTGGTCGCACCGCCGCTTCCACTGCCACTGCCATCGAGGCCAGTACCATTGGTGGTGCCATTACCGCTACCAAGGCTGCCGCCTGTAGAAGAGGAGTTGTTGCCGACGAGGTAGGTGACGAAAGATGCGCAGGCAATGCGGGTCCCGTTGCTGGCATGAACAACGATGCTGCGGTTGCCAACAAAGGCAGGGGCACCAATGGTAGTCGAGGTGAAAGGGTCGTTGTAGCTAGAAAGGGCGGAGAGAGAGAGAGAGTAAGTTCAAGGCCATGAATGGAATGGAGATTGCGAATTTACCTGGTGGCGATGGCAGTGCCATTGATCTTGCCGTGCTTACCAGAGAGATCACCGATTTGGCAGCTCTGAGGTCGACTGGCGTCGCATGGAGGTTGCTCTCCCCGACTGTAAGGGTCGAGATGTAGGCCGGTGCCGGCGCAGTCACCACTGGCGGGGACGGGGAACTCGTGGATGTGATATTCGAAGGGACCCGCTCCTTGGGGGAGGTTGGCAATGTTGACGGCGAAGTTGACGGGACCACCGAATGAGGAGCTAGCTACAACGCGACCTCGGATGACATTGGTGAGCAGGTTAGGGAACGTCGCGAGATACACGGATCCAGAGGGATTCGTGTTGACGACGGGAGCATTCGTAGCTTGAGCAGAGGCAAGAGCGGCGAACGCCAGCACAGAAGTTGCGGAAGTCTTCATCTTGGCTGCAGAGAGGCGTTGAGATGGAGAAGAATGGAAGATAGAGAAGAAATGTGAGTTGAAATGGGGTTTTCACTGGTGGCCTACCATCAGCACTGCGTGCAGATCCCAAGCGAGGATTCTTTAGAGGATTATAGACTCACGCGTACTGCTCCTCGTCCGTTTCACTGACCAGTAATTCTGCCTGGGCTTGGTCCGGCACACTTGGATGATTGCGTGTCGAGTGGGGATCCGCTGGACAGCAAAGTGTGACTGCACGGGAACAACAGGAAAGCTGCTAATCACTGATGTAATCAAAGCATGCGGACAAGACAGAAAGAGCGAGTGTGACGACAGCTCCGAACCTTGGCTCTCGGCAATTGAACACAGTAAGAGCAGGTGAGGATGAGTCGGGAAGGTGAGGAGAGAGGACAAACAGCCGGTGAATATACGAGTATTTGAGGTCTCACAACCACTAGACTGATCAGACGCTCGATTGTATCAAATCAGGCCTACCTTGGAAGAAACAAGACGACCAACAATCGCCTGAGACTGGGCTGCTTCTACGTTGGAGCAAGAGCATAAAGAAGGCGCAGGTAGATCCATCTTCCTTGGGGCCACCTCGAAGCTTACAGCCACAAGATCCACGAAACGAATCTGGGATCAGACCAGACCGCGGCGGTGAACAGGACCACAAGCTGGGCCGGTCTCTGGTGGATGGCCGTCTCTTTGTCAGACGACTTGTCTGTCTACGTATGGCTCGCGATGAGAGGGCGCAAAAGTTTAGGTGCAAAGGATGCGGCTGAGTAGCGCTGTCGAGGAGCTGTACTAACACGAGCTGGGCCCCTGCCTAGTCGCTTCTTTTTCGCCGGAGGATTCTAAAAATGCCGCGACTAACCCCGCAAGTCGCATCATTACCAGAGTCCTCTTTCGTTAGTCAGACCACGCTGTACTTAGCAGTGATCCTCATATACGTCCAAGGCTTTCTTTTGAAAAGAACATGTTGTTTCACACTGGGCAGCAGTAATGCAATCCTCGTTGCTTCTTCCATCTTCGCAAAGTCTGTTTTATTGACCACGTTTGATAATCCGAGCAGTGTTTCGTTTGCTCGATGAAACCAAGCCACGCTCTCCGCCACCGTATCTAAGCACGTGCATTCGAGCCCAGCCGTACCAGCCATCACCTCAGCTTGATGGCCATTGGAGCCGGACTTGGCGATCTCAAGGCTTCCCATCGCTGTACCACAACATGGCTTTACAGATTAGTCTGCTTTTTACGTACCTTTTAGGCTATGATCGACATTTCTATTGGCGTCTGCGATGTCTCTTGCCCCCGTCAATGTAAATTTGCGATTGTTTCTTTTCGCCAATCTCGCTTTTCTGTGACATGGAAACACGCTCGGCACGAATGCGGGTCTCACGACGTCTGATGTCCTTTCACGATGCAGCTTTGGGGCGACATCCGTACAGCCACGCAAGGCATTCTGCGTATTGTCTAATTACCCAGCGTGAAGTTGCGGGGCGGGATTATTCGTCTCATCCGCAACGCGTGTCCAGACTTGTCAGGAGAGTCCGCAGAGACTCTGTTTCTCATGTTTGAGGACACTTTGCTTTTGGTTGGGATGCAATAGCGCATCCCGAGCAATTTCGGACGCAAGGCAGTACTATGCATGCTCCTTTCCGATGCACTGCACTCCTGGCTCAATGATTCTAGGATACGTAGAGAGAAACGTCATAAAAAGGCAGCAAAATCTTGGGGGCTTCCAAACAAGGCTCCCTTGATACCCGATCACAAAACAAACCTGATTCCACTCCAAGGCTTAATCATTGAGACTAATCGAATCCTACAATACCCGATATTTGTTCATACGAAGCTTTCGCATTGCCTGATCTATTTGTATTGAAACTAAGGAGTACCATTTTCTCAAGAACAGGTGGTTCAAAATAAATTTGGGATGAGATATCTGCGATCAGATCATGTGTACCAAAAAAAAGGAGCAAATTTATAAGTGATGGGAAGAATCAGAAGTTGTGGATAGGAGAGCAGCAAGTTCTTCCCGAATAATCCAGAATGATATGACTATTATCAGACTGGAGGTTCTGCCAGTGTAGTGAATTGATTGGCTGTGTCATGCCTGATATCGCATAGGCGTGGGAGGCGCGAGTGCCTAGAGGCCCAGTCTGTTTACTTCTATTTGTTTGGCATGTGACCTTTACTATGCTGGTACTATTTAGCGTGCCGTTGTTATATTCAAAGGCTACTATTTAGGTAGTCAACAGGATACCTATGCTGTACTTACGTTCACTGCTACACTTTGCCAGATATGGCGAATACCATAGATGTTGGGTGTTCAATTTTAGGCCTAGGTCTGAATTTGAACAAACATTTGGAGCTACAAAAGATATGGTAGTCCAGAAGAGGTGATTGACAGATATGTGCTCGTATAAATACATTTCCGAGGCCGACGGTCGCCTATGCGAAGCATCAGAGCTGTTCTGAGAGCTATAATGCTGTGCTGGCTGCGCTGAGCCACCTCGGACCAATCCGTAATGGCACAACTATAGGTACGTTGTTCAAGTCTAATCACTGCAAGCAAATAGGTATTTATATAGATATGGCGACAGCATCTTCATATCATACACAGGCTTTTATACACGTATGAAGTGGTGTAAGAACCACCATGACTGCCTGCTGTAGCTGAACTTTGTAAATCGAAACTAGGACCAGATCTCTGATCATAGAGAGGTCCTTTCAGAGTCTTGTTTGATGAAAATGGAAGGCCTAAGAACGACCAAGCTGAGTTCCTGCAGTATCCTGCACGTAGATGGCTCCTTCCGGTAATTTCTTCGCGTACTGCTTCTGGCCCGTACCATCCAGATCCTGCATCACATGCACACCGAAATTCTGACTTTCGATATCACCCCGCAACGGGTTCGGGTACGACTTGGGTAGGGCACTACTGGATTGAAGACTAGTCGTCGAGTCCGTCTTGCCAAAACCAGCCGTCGAATCGTTCATGTGACTGCTGCTGCGCTACGAGGCCAGCGAGAGCATGCTGCGTATATTGCGAATAACCTTTCATGGTATGATCTTCGTAAGGAGCAACGACAACGAGGGCAATTTGACAGGCATGAGGGACATTTCCGCTTCAAGCATGACAATAGAGACTAGAACGACAAGGGAAGAGGACATATTAATAAACGAAACTGTTATGAAGTTGGGAAGGGCTAAATTTGCACTCACGCTCTTCATCATGGTAGAGAGAATACGTTGCACCCCCTAATGCGACTGAAATGTACTGTACCATACAGGCAATTGACGCGCCAAGGCCACTGAATCAATTGCTAGACCATGAACTATAGTTGAGAATCGTTTCATTGATTTTATCTTAATTCATGAGTTAAATCTTCTGATCAAATTTTCTGAAGATGTAAAAGCGGTAGGGTCAGGCGAAAGGATAAACTGGGAGCACGTTCTGATATCGACATACCTACTAGGTGAGGTAGGCAACGAAAAGCCCAGACGGACCATTCCATAAACAAGGAAGGGTGCCTTTCGATAGATTCCTTCCAGATCAGGGTTAGCTCGAGGCTGCTTCAGAGTATCTTTTGATTCTTTACCTCCGGATAGCAGTCATTCAACCAAGACTACCCGATTTCCCTACCCGTCTTCGCCAAAGTATCTGATCCTGTTTACAGCATATATGACCAGCCATGTCCCAAATTCCCTCCAAGACGGGGAGCATCCCTTTCAAAATTCACTCCATTGACACACCCTGTTCCACGTATTATAAAATAGTGGGCGACCTCTCTAGCAGGGCTCCCTCTTTGGTCGTGGTTCATGGAGGCGCCGGCGCTGGGCATGAATACCTACTCCACTTCGCTGAGCTCTGGACATCTTACGGTCTTCCTGTCGTATTCTATGACCAAATTGATTGTCGCTCGTCTACGCATCTACCGTAGACAGCCGGTGACAAGTCCTTCTGGCAAGAGAGTCTGTTCATCGATGAGCTGGAGAACCTCCTCGACGGTCCAGGTTTCCACCTGCTAGGCCAGAGCTAGGGTGGTATGCTTAGCGCCGCGTTTGCAGTCCGCCGTCCGCGGGGTCTGCAAAGGCTGGTCCTCGCTAGCGCGCTGGCAAGCAAGGAGCTTTCCATTGAAGGGATCCAGCTGTTGAAGAAGCAGCTGCCAGCGGAAACGCAGCAGGTGCTCGAGGACGCGGAGCAGAAGAGTGACTACGATAGCCCCTCTTACCAAGAAGCATTGGCGACGTTCTACAAGAAACACCTGTGTCGCGTAGAACCGTTCCCTCCAGAAGAGGTAATACCGACTTTGAAGCACCTGTCCGAGGATAAGACGGTTTATGGGACTATGTAGGTTTGTCTTACGCGTTCTCTGGTATCATTACTCTCTTCTAGCAGCAGTGCCTGACTCTATACCTTCGCTTTGGTCTCATCTTTCGTTACTCTTGCCGCCCATTCACTCTTTCTTTAGTATGTCTTCTTTTATTCTGTTGACATTACCCCGGCCTTTCACTTCGCTATGACTATGTTCCCACTTGTACCTTTCGCCTAGAGTGCTTATGTCGACTCTCTTTGTCTAGGAACGGCCCATCACCTCTAACTTCTACTGGCTCCTTGCTGGGCTGGACCTGCATCCCACGCCTTCCTGATATCGCCGTACCGACTCTTGTCTACAACGGCGAAGTCGATACTTCACATGATGTGGGTACCAAACCATTTTTCGAGTACATTCCCCGCGTACATTGGATCACGTTCCCCAACGCGGGGCATATGTGCTACCTGGAGGAAAGAGGGTTACGGGATACGGTCTTAAAAGTTGTAGGAGAGTTTCTGACGTCGAAGAGAGCAATCCAACATCATGGCAGCGAACAACAGTAGAAGAGAAAAAACTACCAAATGTTAGAATATGATCTGATCGAGCTTCCAGCTTCTCGCCAAATTTAGCCATCCTACGATTCCGAATCCTTCTGACCGCAGAAACCCTGCTGGAATATATAGTAAAGCCTGGAGATTGCCGTTTAAACTGACTAAACCTCAATATAATCGAAAATTCTTGGTATTGTAGTTCCGATACAGTTTTGAAACTTTAAGTTTTGAAGTTTTATAGAGATCTAGAAATATGCATAGAAGCTGACTGAGCAGTAGATTCAGCAGTAAGTTCAGCAGCAAATTGAGCAGCAAATAGGGATGCGAATTGAACAAGGCTAGGAGCAGGCCTATTGCTAGATCTGGTGACAGATCAGTCGTGACATCTGTTGCCAGGTCATTTATGAGACTTGATGCCAGATCTGCTCGCAGGCCTGTCCATGGGCCTGTTGCGAGATCCGCTACCAGGCCCGTTGCAAGATCTATGACCAAGCCAATTATGAGAGTTGTTGCTAGATCTATTCGTAGATCTATTACTGGTCCTGTTTTTAAGGAGGTTTGGCAGATAGGCAGGCAGGCAGGCAGGCAGGCAGGCAGGGAGGTAGGTAGGTAGGTAGGTAGGTAGGTAGGTAGGTAGGTAGGTAGGTAGGTGGGTGGGTG